>CM057813.1:38280174-38290174 GCA_030067965.1 Latrodectus elegans
GATTTAAATCATGAAAGCGCGATGGCTAGGAAAGTATATTCAAATATGTAGAATATTCATCTAATCAATTTGATACAGTTAAAAAGAGATAAAACAATGTATTGTCTTTTTAATAAGAATTATAATTGGTTCTTGAAGAAGGAACTGTGTAATCGGAAAATAATTAAATATATCTTGCAAAAATTCAACTGTTTGATTGTGAACATTGATGAAAATGTTTCCTTGTCCAAAACTTAATAAGATACGGGACATTTTGCAAAATTTACTTGAGAAATTTCAGAGTTCGAGTACACGGGAAAGAGATCAAACAATAGATGCAAGTTTATTTCTTCATAGAGGCTTTATTATTTTTTTACAGAAAAGCCGACATGGATGGGTGCAGTTTGAAGAGAGCGATTTAGAATAATGAGCTTTTTTTGTTTTTCAAATCTCAAAGAGGATATGTGTTTAATGTCATTATATGCAGTGTAATGGAAACTGATTTCGATAAATCATAAATGATTTTCCTGTGTCAGCCCGAGAAATAATTACTCTTGCAAAAGCACATCTGAATACGAGTTGTTATCTTACCAATGGCAATTTGCTTAATTCCCCAGATTTAGGTGAATCATTAGTCAAAGAAAAGACTGATGCCTGAAACATGCCAAATGGATGAAAAAATTTACCCTGTGATCTATAAATAAAAAAAATTAAAAAGGAGAAATCATTGGGTATCAGAGAGGGAAAGTAACTGTGTAATGAAATGGAAAGTTAAGAAGGATGTTTGTCTAATATCCTCTATATATACTATTTTGTTAATTAGACTAACAGCCTTTTAATCTATTGAAATGTAGCAAATCACAAATAAACAAGAAGAAACATATCAAGATCTAAATGTGTAATAGTCTACAATGACAAATACGAAGTGTTGATAAAGTAAACCACCATTTAGCTGCTTATTCTACATGAGAAAAAAAGAAAGAAACTTTATTACCATATCATTTCCTTTCATTCATAGTATTTGACTTTCTGGCATTTTTACATTTTGTTTTCAGAATTAAAAAGCGCAGCATCTGATAAGTAGTTTAAAATAGAATATGTTTAAAAAATAATTTAAAAAAAAATGTGATTTGTCATCCGCCTCATCAGGAAGACCCAGAATTAATTCATTACCCTTCTCGGTTAATTACAAGATATTTTCGAAATGCTACTTCTGCTACTGAAAAATGCCAAATTTTGAAAGATAATGTTTTTTTATGTTTCTGTGAGAGCAATTTCAGAGGTAAGCCAGTAAGAAAAGAGACGATATACCAGTATACAGAATGTCAGATATTAATTTGTGTAGCCCCTTGCTTCAAAATATGTCATATAAATACTTGCATATTTAACATTTTATATTTACCCGTGATTACAACGTCATAAGAGGAAATTGAAACCAGCTTCCAACTCTAACTACTGGTGAACGCAGGAATTGACGATCGAGAGAAGAGTTTGAGCCTAACGGTGTAAATTCCAGAATGAACCGGATCCCGAACTACGAAAAAAAAAAAAGAAGATGGATTTCAAACTGGCAGCCTCCTGCTACAGAAAGATAATCCTGAATACAAAACAACGTGCTTTCCGGGACTTTCTTGGCAATGTGACTAACTCAAATGCTTTCGGCAGTCATTATAAGATCATACGAGATAAACTCCACAAACCTCAGGTTGCTGACCTCGTCAGACTTGAAAACAACTAGTTGGCCAAAGATGTCATGAAATCAGTCAATGCCATCCTCGAGTTTCATTTTTCCCATGACTCCTCTTAGAGTGAATGATGTTCCAGACTACACCTCTCCTTCTCAACCAGCTTTCACTGTTTAGGAAATTGAGGAAGCAATCAAAGATACCGACTTTAAAAAGGCTCCAGGCAATAATGGCATTTGTTTGCACGTTTACGCTGAGCTGTTCTACACCAATAATGACTGATTCCTGGGAATCCTCAACAAATGCCTGACACAAACTTCGTTTCCCAAAAGCTGGAAAATTGCAAATGTTGCGCTAGTCCCAAAAGATGGTAAGGATAAATCTCTCAGAGATTCTTACAGGCTTATCTGTCTACTGCCCATCTTGGGTAACATTCTTGATAAGGTCATTATGAGGAGACTTTACTACTTCTCCACTGAAAATGGACTGCTTAATAAAAAAAATTCAGATTCCTCAGGGGCAAAAGTACCTGCGATGCCCTTAGAGAACTTATCGACCACATCAAGCAAATTAAGCAGAATAATCTCTTTTCTTGCCTAATTTCGCTGGACATCAAGAATGCCTTCAACAGCTCCAGGTGGAATGACATACTGTGTTTACTTAGAAAATTCCTGACTCCTGTTAATTTGTATTGGATTGTGAGCTCATTCCTTAAGGACCGGTTCTACTTAGACAATATTAAGAGACAGGTTCCATACAACATCGGGGTTCCTCAAGGTTCAAGCCTTGGTCCTTTCCTATGGCTTATCATAGTTAAGGAGTTGCTTACTAAAGATTTTGGCCCTAATGCCCATTGCCAGGACTTTACTGATGACGTAGCAATACTTTTGGACGTGAAGTCCTATTTAAAGTTCACTAAGTTGGGACATGAGGCCTCTCTATATGGTAGAAGACTGGGCCGAGGAATTTGGACTCAAACTAAGTTTCAATAAGTGTAGATACTCTATCTTTACAAGGAGTAAGGACATTAACCGGAGACCAGGCATCTCGCTTTTCGAAAATAGAATCTCCTACTCTGACGAACTGAAATACCTCGGACTTATACTGGATCCCAAATTGACTTGGATGACGCACCTGAACGATATCAAGAACAAGATTGACAGCCTCCAAAACAAGCTAGTCAGAATCTCCTGAGTCTCGTGGGGATTAAAGACAAATATCCTGAAGCTCATCTGCTGCAGCGTCATTGAGAGTACCATCCTCTACGGGTGTCAGGACTGGTATTCCAGCACTGCCAGGATCAACAACAAGCTCCAGCAAATCCCACGTATTGGACTCCTGAATGTGACAAAAGCTTATCGTACCACATTTACCGATGCACTCCAAATCCTGGCAGGTGTCCCACCGATTTTCCTCAAAGCGGACGCCCTCCAAAAGATGTTAAAGTTGTGGAATCTTGGGTCTACAATCCACATCAACATGATTAATTGGAGCCCCTGCAATGCCTGGATTAAGGTCCCAAGTTTCACCCCACTATGGACGACCAACCCTTGGACTTGGAATATGGAGCAGGTCTACGAAGACTTCTACACCTAAACGGATGGCTGGCAGATTGACAATAGAGTCGGCTGTGTGTCACTCGTCTACAGAGACAAAGAGCTGATTAAGACCATCCAAACCTGACTTAATGACACAGCTTCAGTGTTTTAGGCAGAAACCACTGCAATCCTGCTAACCATCAATTACGCAATCTCCCACGATTACAAGAAATGTCACATCCACACAGACACTAGGTTAGTACTATTGCCGTTGATTGGAAGGCAAGACTCAAGCGACACAATACAAGAGATTGTCGAGATCTGCAAAAGGCGAAAGAGACAATTTACCCTGCACTGGGTCAAGGCTCATAATATTGGTATTACAGAAAATGAAGCAGCAGACGTTCCAGCGAAGCAGGTCACTCAATTAGACAAAATTGACATCACTGCCAAACTCATCAAACTGCAGTTCCGGACACTTACTATGGAGCACGAGACTTCTATGTGGCAGCACAGATGGGAGATCTCCAACAAATCCAGGAGACTCTTTGCACTCTTCTCGAAAGTTTGACGGAAAAAACTACAAGGGGACTTCTTCCAAAACAATCTTCTTCTTACCGGGCACGGAGTATTCGGCACTTATCGCAACAGACCTATCGCAGCAGGGCAATCAGATATCTGCCCACATGACAGCGATGTACAAGATCTGGAACACCTTATCCTCCATTGTAGCCGCTACTCCAGCATTCGGGAAAAGTTCTTTCCCAAGAACTTCCACGAACTACACTTCAAGCAGCTCTTCCCTCTTAAAGAAGTCAGGAAAGGTGCCACGGAAATTCTGTATGCTGAGCTCCTCCTTCAGCTCTCTGACTAACCTCCGTCTCCTCCTTCCTTTGTACATAAGTAAATACCAACTGTAAACTTGCCTGTATCTGTATATATAAGTTTTGTACTGTATCTTGCGCAGTTAAGGCCATCCGGCCCTCTTGAAGCCACAATGAGTCCCAACAGAACGCTCTTTTGTCCCCTCGGATGGTATGGACAATCCACCACTTAAGGAGTTCTTCTCATACACCCTGGCCAAGTGCTGAGCCTGGGTTCCCGTCAGGATTACTGTCTGACGACGTTCTCCACCGTTACGTTCGGGTGGGACGGTGCTCTTTGGTAATGCTATTACCAAATCTATTATTATTACCCGTGATAACACAGGATAGTAATGTAATATTAAAATTAAATGGTTTTATACCTGTGAAAAGTGAAATTAAAACAATATATTTTATTTTGTTTCATTTCTTAGTATTTAATGATGGTAGAAAATGTGATGAATTTTTGCCATCTTTTTTAAATAAAAAGTATAAGAAGAAGTGGTTAAAATTAACATAATATCAGTTATTTCTGATTTGGTGAATGTTAAATAGGGTCAGTGTGTTAGCTAAGAAATTAAAATTTTATATTCATTGATAAATATATCATTGAATACTGAATTTTTTTTTTGCATTTTATTATAAAATATTTAACTTCACATATATTTCTGCTGTTGAAAAATTAAGATGAGTTTCTCATGCATTATTTTAAACGTACCATCTAAATGATTTCTACTTTGAAAAATTTGATATATTCTAAATGCAGTTTTATAAAAAATAAGAAAAGTATTACAAGTAAAGGTACCCCATTGAATTCTTGAAAAATAAGGTATCCAATAATATGAGCAATGTCATTAATAAAAAATTTATGGTAAAACCAAGATTTTGTTATATTTAAACATATTATGAACGTCATGTTCATTTCAAGGAATGACTTTTTTTAATATAATTAAAATATTTGTTTTCTTACTTTAATCATTAGAATTTTTTTTAAATTGAATATGATTCGAATGAATATTTGCTTAAGAATTTTAGTCAACCAGTATTATTACTATGATATAAAATATTAATTATTTCTTTTAGAATCAATTTTCCCGATTTTTTCAAAATGACTTGTTTCTTCAGAAATCTGGGAAACTTTAAGTGATATTAAAAGTTATAACAAATATATCAATACATTTTAATATTCATGTTAAATTTCTATTGTAAAACCTATTTAGTTTATCTACACATTTGTTACACTTAAAGTGTGTGAAATTTTTTATAAATTTTATATGCAGTTAACAAATAATAAATAAAAATTTTATATTTTTTAATAAAATGATGAATTATTACTTGTTAATATAAATGAAATATTTAAATGAGTTGTTGCACTGAAGTAAATTTCATTTGTGCTAATTGTCTTACCGAAATTACTTATTGATTACTAACTAATTAGAATTCATTAAAAAGAAAGTTCTCTGAAAATGAATGAAAGAACTGAAGAATGCAACTCATTATTCATACTGAGAGAAGAATGCTTATGAAATTTCGTTTCCTCTCACCGATTTTCAATTATACTTCTTCATATTAATTGACTTTTTTGTGATATGGAATTCTTTTTTTTCAAGTTCTATGAATAATTAAATTCTTGAAACAAATATTTCAAATATTTTTCAGAAATTATAATGCAAATGAATGAAATTGGGAAGGCATATAAATAGTGAATTACATTATTAAACATATTTCTTGAAATACATATTTCAAATCTGAGTTTATATTAAAAACTAAACCTGTGACACATAAGTCAATATGTAGTCAATGCTACAATGCCCAAATTGGTTTTTCTGATTTAGGGTTCTGGATGTGAAACATAAGTCCCGCTTAGATGCTCAGCCTAACTCGAAACCTCCAGTGTTTAGTTTTAAGGCATGCTTGGTGCACATTTTATCAAACGACTGGTATGACCAGTCGTTTGATAAAATGTGCACCCAAGGTTCATATCTGTGCCTTTGAAGTGTGAAGCGCTACAAATACGCCAATGGGTTTCAGAGTCAAAATTAATTTATTCAAATATAACCATAAAAATAGGAAGAATTTGTATTTTATGCAATTTAACATATTCACATAAAAATGATGCATATAATTCATTTATTAATATCTAATAAGACCAGTATAAATAAATAATCAATAAAATGAGACAGAGGTGAATAATATTCATTAATTAATATATCTGCCTGTTTAGTAAAAGTAACCCTAATATATAAATCTTAATAAACATACAAATGTGCTTAAGATTGAAGAATAATATAAGTTTTCATCACATGAATGTATTGACTTGAAGCTTCAATTTGCTTGTGGTACCTAAATCCAATAGTATCTCAAATCATCTAATTTTATTCTGTAGTAAATCTAAAAATAAATCTCATATTCAGTAGTATATTCCCTTCTATTTACAAATTCTCTCGAAGTAATGCAAAATAAATAAACAACATAGACACAGTGATGTGGAGTTTGACCATTTTAGAATGTTTGTTAAAGATGTTGGGACTATAAATTTAAAATATACATTAAAATTTTCGTTCTAATTAAAATGGATCGTATATATATATATATATATATATATATATATATATATATATATATATATATATATATATATATATATATATATATATATATATATATATATATATATATATATATATATATATATATATATATATATATATATATATATATGTATGTATATATATATATATATATATATATATATATATATATATATATAAATACATACATACATAATTGGAAATGACATTTATTACTTAATGATGTTTATTTTTGCAACTTTAAGTCTTATGCTTGTCATTGATTATAATTTTACAATAAGAATATTGAATTTCATATTCAATGATTTTTTTTCTACAACTAATTATCTGTGGTATTGGTGTCGTCTTTGTATTAAATAAATTCTTATAAAATTCTGCTGTATTAGAGATATTTTTGATGTCATTATTTCATAATATGTTGCTAAGAGAAGAAATTCTTCAACAATGTTTAAGTAAAGATACTTTAAATTGATAATTTTTATTTTCTACATGAGTATAAATATTTGGATTTCCATACGAATTGTATGTTTCATTTTGCTTATTACGAGAAAAAAGTATTTTGGAAAGTACGATTTAAAAATGTGAATTATTTCAATAAATAGTATTTTTCAGTATTATCACTGATTAAGGAATTGAATAAATATTTAAATACGCGATACAAAAATATATTAGTTTGGTATGTTACATTTAAAATTGAAATATGAAGTGAAATGTATTTTACAAACAAAAAATAATTTATTATTTCATGAAAAGCTAAAAGTCTTCATATCAACATAGAAATCAAAATTTTATTTCCCTTTTTTTGCAATGTAGGCAAAAAGAAATTAAAAATATTTATGAGCTAATAATTCAACTGGAAAATTTTATAACTGCAATTTTCGATTACTTCTCTAATACTTTTAATGTCTTGATATGAAATTTATAAACAGTTTCTTCGAAACATTTGACAATATTTATTTGAAAAAATTTAAATTTTATCGAATACATTAATGGATTTTATGTATTACAAAGTTATACTTTTTTCTCTGAAGTATGTTCTATTAATCTATACAGAATATACGAAATAAAAAACTGCACTTCCTTTTATGATAAATATTTTTCTCAGTAATAAAATCGAACAATTTCTTGCTCTATAATTTAACGACATTCAAATTATTCAAATAAATTTTTATTCGTGTATACTTTAAAATTGAAATGAAATATGCAATCATTTTCTCTGCCTTATCATCTTAATTATTTGTATTGTTAATAATTTCATTAATGAAATAATAACATTTATTTTATTAATTTTGTGATAGGCTTTAAATAATTTTCTGATATATTTCACAATGAGAATTTTTTTTAATTTATGAAACAGCTATATGTAGAAAAAATTGTGTTTAGTCTCCTTCTAATCTCAGGTTTCATAAATAAATTCAATTTAAACCATTTAATGTATTTTCTGATTTATTTCACACATCCGGGTCTAAGATAAGAATTTAAATCTCTAATGGGTACTGAACCATAAACATGAGCTTTAGGTGGGGTTTCTAACCATTCAAGATGAAACCTTATTGACTTTGAAATAAAATTATCTGAATTGAGAGGATTAGTACTCTAAATTCTGTTTACATTTCAATATAGTTATACATGCAATACATATTTACAAAATAAGAAAGAAACTTCCTAATGTTTAAATAATATACTAATTCAATTTCCATCATTTTTAAAATATAGTTTATAATGCAATATTTTAATATGATACTTAATGATTGGATTTAATGAAAAGCGCTTTCTTTAGAAATTAATATGGTAATGCAAGAATGACAAAGGAATCACACAGACCTACAAAATATTTTTAATACACATTGAATGAAGAAAGTAATTGTTAAAGTAAATGTTATAAACCATAAGCATTAAAGCCTTTTGAAGGGAAATTTAACTTTTCTAAAGCCATGAAAAGTATAGTGATAAAGGAATTAATTAACTGTAAGGTATATATTAGAGTGTTATATCCATAGAATAAAAACAAAACATTTGTAGTGGAATGAAGTAAAATAAATTAGTTAAAATAATCAACATTCAAGAATTAGATATACTTTTAATATGTTTAATATACATACTACGATATTAATATACATTCTGTCGTAATATGACTGATAATCAAATATAAATAGGAATTAATATGTAATATAATATTGATGAACAATTTTAAAAGGAATTTGTATGATAAATTGAAAACAGCTCACCAGAAAAGCTCTATTCATATGAATTCGCTTTTAATTTTACTTAATTTATTTTTTTAAGTTTATTTGGTAAATAAGATGTGAGACTATTTAATCAAATATTCAATGCATTGAAATACATTTAATTGAATGCGATAAAAAAGTATATGCTTTCCAAGATGAAGTGAAATAGTTTCGAAAACATTATTGCTACATCATAAATTAAAAAAAAACACATAAATTTTTAAGCCATTCGAAATAAATTTAGAGTTTTTTGTCTCTAATCATATTTTAAATAAAATTATAATAAGAAAATAAAAGAATTGATTCAACAAACTACATTTGATCATTGTCTATTGTTTGAAAAAGGTTTAAATTATTACATATGCTTTTTTCTAAATATAAAAAATTAAAAAATGCAAACATTTTTAAAAAAAATCATTTTGAATCAACATTTATTGGATAAAGTTGTTATAAACTGACTAAAAAGTTATTACAAATATTTGATATTGCATGAAATAACGATTTTAAATTACATCCTATGAAGTAATTTTATAAAATCACCTTAAATATTGGTTAAAAATTGTAGTTAAAATATTACAGAAGAATTTATAAATTCTTTACCAATCAAAATCATCATAAATGTGCATAGAAAAAAATATAATATGAAATATTTCTTAAGTAATTAATATGGAGCATATAAAAATTCAAAACTAATTGCAATGTTTCTTAACTGATTGTTCAGTGAAAACAATTTCAAATTTTCCACTCTTGAATGTAACCAATTTTTACAAAAAGTGCATAATTTAAAAAAAATATCTTTATCTAAAAACTAATCTGCCTACTGTTATTATCAATTAACATAGTACTAAATGTTTTCATTTGTTCTGTCAATGTGAATTAATGTTTTTAAAAAACTTACATTTTTATGCATTTTCTTAAACTGTTAAACTTTAGTTGAGTTTCTTATTGACAATAATTTCCTTTTTGATTATTTCCTCACAATTTTTTAAAAACTTTCAAAATAGTATGACTTAACGTTTTGAAACAGCTTAAATGTTTGAAACTCCCGATATTCTGCCATTTATATTGGTTATTATTTGAAGCCAATTATATGTATCATATTTCAAATTTTTGGTG
>CM057813.1:38295174-38540174 GCA_030067965.1 Latrodectus elegans
TGAACATATATTTTCTCTTAGAGTATATAATAAACGTTCTTAAACATTTGAGAAGTATTTTTCTTATTGTAAGTTATTATATTTACTTATTGTAAACAATGTGTTTTAGTATGATGACCAAATACAATTCTAAGTTCTAAGTGTTATGCAAATAATAAAAATTAGACACAGAGAAGTGACGTGTTTAGAGACGGCTGATTTCGGCCCCAATATCATAATTTGGGTTGTAATGAATTTTGTTCCTTCTCTAGTAACATAGCTGATACATTGAATAGCCAGTTCTACATCTGTAACAAGTAAAAGGCCATAGTCTTCATATGTCCAGTATTTGACCTGAACCATATTCCAGTAAGATAATACACCTCTAAAAGTCTCACAAATGTTCAATATTTTTTCTTTACTATCAGATTAAATTTATTACTTCTCTTTCTTTTTTTCTCTCTTCAATAACAGTGGTTTCTGCTTATGAAAAAATTGTTGCGGAATAAAAATAACCACTATTATATAAAATTAATTTTGGCAGTATTTGAAAGCTGTGTGGACTGCTAGTTTTTGAATATACATTAAAAGCTTCTGTAGTTTTATTCGGATGCATGAGAAAGTGATTACAGCCAGCAATAGTGGATATACTAATTATTTATTTTTCGTCCTCTTAACTTTACGAATTTTAATCGTTTAACGTTTACAAACTTGCCAAACAAAATGTGTTATGATATCAATGATCATATCAATGATGATATCAATGATCATATCAATGATGATATCAATGTGTTATGACATCAGGTGTTGTTACATTTTAAGCCACCATCAGTATATATCAACAGTCTATTCAATCTAAAAAGTAAAACATACATTACTGGTTTTCTGAATGAATAATAGCTGTCTATAATGTTTTAGGACATCATTATTGAACAGTTTTTATGTTTAAAAATTACTTATTTCATACATACAACAATATTCTTGAAGCATTTACAAGAATAATAAATTTTAAAAAAATATTTAGATTTGATTATATTTTAAAAAATAAAAGCTTCTTGATTGCTTATAATATTAATAACCTTCTTCTGTAATTCTATGTTTTATAATTTTAAAAATAAAAAAAATCTTAAAAAGTATATTTCTGTTTGAATTTTATGGGTAATTTTATTGTGAGAATAATTTATATTTACATTAATAACACACTGACAGCTTAAAACACAAAAAATATTTTCTTGTTTTAATAAATTTTATTACTTTAAAGAAAAGATGTTCAAAACATCTAATTAAATAAATTGTATACCATTAATTTATATATTTCTTCATAAATTTTGATTTTTTTTAACAAAATTGTAAATAATTAGAAATAAGATTTGGGTTTCTTGACACAACTTCATTTACATTCTCATGAAAAAAGTAACACAAATGCAATAAATTACTTAAGAATTTCTCACTAAAGATAAATCATATAAAATTCAGCTTCAGCGTTATTCGCTCAAATAACGAAGAATCACAAGAATATAAAAAATATCCGGATTACGCTTGATGAGATTTTGCCATGGTGGCTAAACTTTATACCACGGTTAACTTCTCGATTACTTGGAGCTATACATCAGAGAAAACAGCAGAGATTGTTAGTTACTTACGCTTATTTAATCCATGTATCATAGGTGAAAAAAAGTGGTAGTGATCTGTGAGCCGTGAAAAATAAAAATAAATAAAAACAATACATATGTATATAAATGTATAAATATTTCGCACAATAAGTATATGTATATTACTGATTTTGTTTCCCATACCATTCAATAATTCAATTTCGTCTTTTTCAGTACAGAGATTGAAAAAGTATTTGAAAAGAAACTAAAATCCATTTTATGTTTATTTTATGTAAACATAACAATAATCTTGTAAGATACAGACTACAAAATTGTAAAATATAAATATAGTATAATAATACTGAAAGGGATATGAATTATAAATAACGCATTTATACATCATATATTGAGTTAGATTAAAATTTATTTAAAAAGGTTTCTAAGTATGTTGATATATTTTATAAAATTTCAGGAAGACGAAACGAATTACGTAAAAATAAGAGCGAAATTTCATATCAAAAATTCTCTTTTTTACCTTTTTGCAGAAATATTCAAGCACGTAACATTAAAAATGAGTAATTATTTTATATTTATAACTATTGCGCCTTTATATGTGCATTGCATAATTAGATATGCATTGCAAACACAGATGTTGTTTGCCAGACTTTTATAGGATTTTATTTCACCCTAAAATCCTCAGTATAGGAAAATTAATGTCCACATATATTTTTTGTTAATTGGCGTTTATCATATGGTACACTACTGGCCATTAAAATTGCTATACCAAGAAAGCGACATGCTACAGACGTGAAATTTATACGAAAGGAAGAAGGTGCTGTGATATGCAAATGAATAGTTTTTCAGCGCATTCAGACAAAGCAGGCACTAGTAGCGACACCTATATTGAGTTTAAACGAGGAAATTGTTCAGCAGGTTCCTCATACACAAATTGCATTTGAACGTTGTTGCCTGGTGAAAAGTTGTTGTGATGCCTCGTGTAAGAAGGAGAAATGCGTATCAGCACGTTTATGACTTTGATAAAGGTCGAATTGTAGCGTACCGGGATTGCGGTTTATCTTATCGCAGTATTGCTGCTCGCGTCGGTCGAAATCCAATGACTGTTAGCAGAATATGGAATCGATGGGTTCGGGACGGTAATACGGAACGCCATGCGGGATCTCAACGGCCACCTATCACTAGCAACCGAGAAGACAGCCATATTATCCGCATGGCCGTAATGGATCGTGCAACCACGTCACGAGTCTTGAGTCAAGAAATGGGGTCGTTTGGAAGACAACAAGTGTCTGCACTAACAGTTCGAGGACGTTTGCCGCAGCACGGACTCTCAACTCGGAGACCATGGCTGCGGCTTCCCTTGACGCTGCTTCATAGATAAGAGCGCCTTTAATGGTGTGATCAACGATGAACCTGGCGCAGGAATGGCGAGCCGACAATTTTTCAGATGAATCCAGGTTCTGTGTACAGCTTCATGATGGTCGCATCCGTGTTTGGCATCGTGGATAACGCACACTGGCAGCGTGCATTCCTCATCGTCATACTGGCCCATTACCTGGCATGATGGAATGGTATGCCATTGGATACACGTCTCGGTCACCTCTTGTTCGCATCGATGGTGCTTTGAACAGAGCACGTTACATTTCTGGTGTGTTACGATCCGTGGCTCTACCCTTTATTCGAGCCCTTCGAAACCCTACGTTTCAGCAAGATAATGCCCGACCGCATGTTGCCGGTATTGTACGGACTTTCCTTGATACGGAACATGTTCAGCTGTTGCCCTTGTCAGCATGTTCTCCAGATCTTTCACCGATAGAAAACGTCTGGTCAATGGTTGCCGAGCGAATGGCTCGTCACCAAACGCCCGTCACTACGGTTGATGAACTGTGGCATCGTGTTGAAGCTGCATGGGCATCTGTACCTGTACATGCAATCCAATCTCTGACTCAATGCCCAGGCGTATAACTGCTGTTATTACTGCCAGAGGTGGTTGTTCTGGGTACTGATTTCTCAGGATCTATCCAGCCAAATTTTTTATAAAATTTAATCACTTGTTATTTCTAGTATAATACATTTATCCAATAAATATCATTTTGTTATATGCATTTCTTCCTGGTGTAGCAATTTTAATGGTCAGTAGTGTATTTAGAGTTTTTATTTTAATGCCAAATAACTCTTTAAAAAAGCAAAGATTGAAATAATGTATTCATAAGTTCTTTCCAGAGAAGCTTCTTTTTCAATGATTCAGAAATACAATAAAATACTATTAGACACAATATTTTTTATAAATTCACATACAATGTTTATAAGAAAAAAATAAAAAAACAAAAGATTTCTAAAAAAAAAGAATTATTTTCAAAAACTTAGCGATTTGGCGTTTCTTTAAAAGTACATGATATATATTTTTATAGGAGTAATATATAAATACTTAAATTTAATTCACTTGAATATTTTATTTAAATGCTTTTTTTAAATATGAATAAAATATCTGTTTTTAAATATTTCATTAATCTATACTTAGAGTTTCCTGTTTTAAATTATTACTAATAAGCGTAGTGGTTTTTATCAAAATTTAAGAACAATCTTTAATTGCATTCAGTACTTATGAATAAGTATATTTTGACGAAACCTTAAAATAATTACATTTCGAATTCGAAATAGGTTTCTCGAAATTACAAAACTACTATTTTGTTATGAAATAAAATAATTTCATTATAGCATTTAAAAAAATAAATTCCATGAAATCTAAGATAATTCAATATTTTATGGATTTTTTTTTTGTATTTATTTTACATTAATTAAATTTCATAGTAAATCATCAAAATTTATATATTCTAAATTATTTCATAATATATCCTCTCTTTCAATTTTAGATGTATTTTATAAACATAACAGGAATGTATATGAAATTGTAAAAATAATTTATTATTAATGAAAGTAATAATTTGTTAATAATTATGTTATTCTTTGAAATTTTATATGATAGTTAAAAAATTTTATTTTAATTTATAAATTAAGAAACGTTGGAATAATTTGTCTTTCAGGTCATATTAATAATGTATGATAAATGAGCCTGCAAGCTAATTTTATTTAGAAAAATAACTTGATTAAAAATACATTTCTATAGTGTAAAAGTTAATTTAAAAGTAAATTCAATCTTTAATAGCTGACACCTAAACAGTCAAGAATTGTTTTTTAATACTTAACTAAATTGATGAATTTTAAATATTATTTTCATATAATATAATTATAAACATATTAATAAATATGAATATAAAGAAATATAACATGATTCATAGAATAAAAAATAAATAAAAATATTCATTATTCACACTGAAATGGCGATACTGGAAAATATGTATTATAATGCTACTGGAAATATTTCTGCGAGAAACGAATTTGCGTGGCAAGTGAAATTAGTAAAGATGCATCGCATAGTGAAACGCACTTGACAGAACCCATTTGGCAAGAACCCACTTGTGAATAAATTGAAGTGAGAAATGATAGTCGTAAATGAAAGTCCTTATTTTTGACTAATGAGTTAATGCGTAATATAAATGGAGTTTGTCACTACTAGTAGTGCGTGAAGGGATTACTAGGATTTATGTAAAAGCGTAAACTAGTTATTCACAGAAATAATTGCTGATTACTTCAACATTGGAAAAGGCTTGTGGTATTCTATAATGTGTCACAGAAAAACATTCAGTGACTAAAAAATATTATCAGCATTTTTGCTTAGTAAAAAAATTTTGTTCAAAGGGCTTAAGCCCGAAACAAAAATATATATTTATCATTATTATTATTTACAAATTAACAAAAATTTTTTCTGCAAAATTTTAATCTTGAGCCCCATAAAAACTCGTAATATTCAAAATCTATTCATATTACATTAATTTTACAAGATGTATTTCATTCACATCTTGCATAAATTTATTTCTGTAAATTGTAACATGAAAATACCTTCTACATACACCAGAACTTCCCAACATGTGGTCTGCGGGTACCTTAAGGCTCCGTTGGCTCCCTCTGAGGGGTCCGTAGTCATCTTTAACAGGTAATTTAGTGCCAATGGATCTAGCCTCCAAGCTCGAATTTCTGTATAATCCGGGGAGTGCGTGTGCGTCTGCTAACAGCGCAAGATGTATAGAAACGTTTTGCGCATGATCTTCGGAAAGAGTGCAAGCTCAGACGACAAATAAGAGTATTCACTGTCTCAAACGCCAAATAGTATTACCAAACAGTTAGATGGTTCCAGTTAATTTACGTCGCCGTTTTGAGAATACTCACCCGGACCTCCACACTAAAGAGATTGATTTTTCCGAGGAAGATTACTGAATTATCTGCTTTTCAACATTAAAATCCCATGCAAAAACAATTAATGAAAACTCAATAAAAGCGGCTTTCTTGGTAAATTATCAGGTGGAAAGGCATAAAAAGCTCATACCATGGCCAAAACCTTCATAAAACCAGGTTTAGCGATATTACTTCTTGTATGTTAGATGAAAAGTAAGTAAAACAAAGAGACAGATAGTTAACATGTCAAATGAGGCGAAAGAATCTCTTGTTTCTCGCGTACAACACAATTCATTTTCTCTTCAAATAGATAAATCTACTGACTTTAAGAGTTTAGAGATTTTATTGGATTTTGTTTGCTTTACATTCTCAGGATGTGTTTCGAAGAGAACCTTTTATTGTGCAAGCCACAACATGCCCATACACCAGGTGCTGAAACATTCCGTTTGTTGGAAGATTTTTTAAGAACCAATGAAATTCTATGGCCTAATTGCATTCATGTGTGCACAGATGGGGAAAAAGCTATGACGGGTCCAATTGTCTCAGCGGTAACAAAAATAAAACAGAGCCCGAAGAATTGCGGTACTAGTCATTGTGTTCTCCACAGACATGCTTTAGCTACGAAAAAAATGCCTGAAACAAGAAATTTTTGATGAATCTGTCCGAATTATTTATTTTATAAAATCACGGCCGTTGAAGTCACGACTTTTCAAAATACTGAGTTGAAGCCTTCATCATTCTCTGCGTCTCCATACAGAAAGAACTTGGCTGTCATTCGGGAATGCAGTCTCTTGAGTATATGAATTACGTTTATTATTCATAGCTTTTTTTTAGACTACCATAATACCAAATTAATAGAGACTATGAATAACGAAAACTGACCATGTAAACTTTCTCATTTGGCAGATATTTTCTCCAAACTGATCGAAATGATTATTTTACTGCAAGAGATAAGTATAACAAAGATCACTCCAAACGACGAAGTTACAGCGTTCAAAAGGAAAATACTCGAACACCTCCGAATCTTGGTGTCATCGTTGGATTCAGCGAATGGGTTGACCACTCATTTGTATTTCCAGCAGTTTAAGATGAGAAGCTGCCCGACTTGATTGAGCCGATTGAGCCCGACTTTTCAAAATTCTGTCATCAGAAGCAACTTCAACCTTCACATTTATATTTCTACAGATTTATCTGTAGTAAAGAATGAACCGCGTTTCGTGACGAGCAGTGAATGTTCCCGGAATATAACTTTTGTAAGTATTTGTTTGTATTTCCTATAAAATATAAGTAACTGAATTATATTTGTGTATTGATATTTTTGTTCGGAAAATTAAAATGTTATCCAACGAATACTTCATTTCTTTGGAATATATTACCCTCAACTCAATTATACAAATATCACCTGCCTAGTGTGTGTAAATCTGACAGCAATTTTCTGAATATAGTGTGAGAATTCAGTCTAATGGAAACGTAGTTAGTTTAAAGTTGTTTCCATTCATCATTAAATAAAAGATTTATGATTTGTTGTTGGGTTATTGAAAACAACAACAAGAACATTTGCATTATAAAGTTTTCAATTTCGATATGCTTTGAGCTACATTTTACTATTTACTGTGGGCTTGACTGACAGGGGTCTGCCGTGGATTTTTGTCTGATAAAGGGTCCGCCACCTAAAATATTTGGAAAGCCATGACCAACACGATGAAACAAATAACAAATATATATATATGTATATATATTTCAGAAATATGTATGTAAAAATAAATTATCATGGTTATCCACTTTAAGAGTGACATAAATGAATAGATAATTTCTGTCCATGTTTATAATGAAATGAAATAAATGTTTTTCGTAGCACAAATAAACTATACTAATAATATAATTCCATTATTATCAATGATTTCTTGTCAGCATGAAGACAATTTGTAAACCTCATGAGAAAAATGGAAACAAAGTTCTATTGATAGATATTTTCTTCCTTTATAATCTTTTGCCTTTCATAACATTCTAAAAGGAAAAAAACAAATGGTAGTTGAAGGTTTATAAGTTCGGTATATGGTGTATGGGAAAGAATTTTTTAGCCTAACTCTACAGTATTTGACAAGCTCTTTTCTTGACCTCTTTCACAGATTTCTCTTTCATGGATCCCTTTCCTTTTCTTTTCTTAGACTGCTCTTGTTGAATTATCCAATTGCTGGCAATACTTTTCCGAACTGAGCTTTTTGTTAAATTTTTAATGTTCATAATGTATTGTTCTTCAAATATCTCACCATGTACATGACATTTTCTTATATCACTTTTAAATTTGTTTTAGAGTTTTGAGAGCTAGAGTTTTCTCACAATATATCCTTTTCCTATGATGTGATCATAAGTAATCCACTTTTTATCTCCAGTTATATCCGGATCAAGTAGGGCTCAATTTTGTTCCAAACAAGCAGAGATATGCATATGAAGAATCGAAATTATTCTGACTTACTTCATGGGGCATCCATTTTAAATTTTTTCACCCCAATCCTATCTTCTGAATACGGTTCGAAATAATTCGCTCAGCTTAATTAAGCTTTCTGCTATCGCCTCTGTCATCAGAAAAATATTTTGCTTTAATATGGTTTTGAAAACATCGCCATCAATCAACGGTCAATCAATCAATTCATCAATCAATTCACAAAAATTGTTGAACAGCCCATAAATTAATTTTTCCAGATCTGGGTAAAGATCCGTAATGGCAATAAAAAAAGGAATTAAATGTTTCTTGATTTCAGTCATTTGCATTTATGGGGAAGAGCATTTATATAGTGTGTATAAAATTAACAGTATGTAGTTGTGGTGAAAATTTTCTTTCATTTAAAAACTCCTTTTTATTTATCTTTACATTTATTCGAATTTTTCAGGAAGTGAATATTACTACATAAACTTGTGACAAGAGTAATTTATCAACTAGAAAAAAAATCAAAATTTTATAAAAACGTTTTCTGATATGATTTTATTTAAATTACTGCACTTCATCAAATATTACATTATTTTCAACAAGTAAAATATTCTGACCAACCTACCTTAATTTTTCATCCTACATTTTGTTTTTAAAAACTCTGCTTAATAAATGTGATTATATAATAAACATTCTTATGCAGATTTTCGAAGTATTTATTTATATCTTTGCAAATTTCCTACCATTAAAATTTTGTCCAAACCATACATGGAAGACGTAAACGGAAAATATAAATAATTTTAATCTTAATTTTATTTCCTTTTTTCAAAATTATTGTCTTAAATGAATTACATTTAAATTAAAACTTATGTTAATTATTTTATTAATGTAGTAAATATAATTGCAAATATGTGGAATTGAAAAAATTATTATTTTGAAAATTAAAATCATTTCAAATTTTTAATATTTAAACAAAACTTCAGATTATGTTTGGGAATCAGAGTTCATCTTATATATCTATACAGAACAAACGTGATTAAAATCAAATAATTTGTATTTAAAATAGTATAATTAAGCAAGTTAAACTTTTACAAAATCAAAAATAAAGATTTATATTGGTACGCAGGTTGAACATTGAAATTAAATGTTGTTTAGTCCAATAAATAATAACACTAACATTACAGAAAATGATTAATGAGATTCATTCTTTCCTAATTTTGTAGCAAAATGCATAATGCATATTTTATTTTATTGTTATAAAATGGTTAGAAGTCTACTTTTATAAAAATTTTATAGAAAATAATGGTTATATTTATTCTAAGAATATTTATGTCTCAATTTTTTTAATTTGAAAATAATATTCAAAAATTTCTTTTAATATTAACATGGTTAAACATCAATTTAAATGAATAACTGAAAAAGTTACATTTTCTGTATAAAATACCGTTTCTTTTGGGTTGGCAAGAAAGTAATTTCTGGTTCTTAGTGTGAAATAAAACTCAATTTTTTTCTATTCAAAAATCAGCTTTAATCTGTCAACTAACTTCCATTCTGTTTGATAATGTTTTGCTATCTTTCTGGTACTTAAGTGAACCCTCACATGGAATTTCTGGCTCTTAAAAAAAAGAAAAAAGTTAACTAAGTGCAATTTGAGGTCATCAATATTACTGAAATTTTTACCTTTTAAGAAGTTCAGTAAACTTAAAAATAAATGATAATATATATGTATATATATATATATATATATATATATATATATATATATATATATATATATATATATATATATATATATATATATATATATATATATATATATGTATATATATATATATATATATATATATATATGTATATATATATATGTATATATATATATATATATATATATATATATATATATATATATATATATATATATATATATATATATATATATATATTTATATATATATATATATATATATATATATATATATATATATATATATATATATATATCCGATAGGGGAAGTGAGCCTGGTGCTGCATAGATAATGCAATATTACCTGATAACCAAGCTCAAATAGTTTCGTATTTGTGGCTAAATATGTGCGAAACGTCATATTGTCATGATGGAACACAATTTCTCGGCGATCTTTGCCTTTTTCCTTTGATTGCTTCCTCTATTATGCTATTCTAGATGATGCATTTTTCACCAACACAAATAAATCGTGTAAAAAAAGGGGTCAATAATTTAAGATGAGATGCATATCCCAAATATTGCTTCGTTGAGGTAGATTAATTTCTGTTAATTTGCGCGGTAATTTCTTTTAATTTGTAATAACTCAAATATCAAGCTTCATAATAAGTCTAAGACATTTTATATGATTTTGAATTGCTGTGTGGGATACATTTAACTGTTTTTTTTTTCAATCTCTCGCACAGTTATATGACGATTTACACACAATTATTACTGTTAGTTTGTAATCATCAACTTCAGGATGTCACCCAGAATGTTGGTCATCTTTCAGTGAGTATTATCGAGACAGATATTTTAAACTAATTTTGAAATTCTGTTGGTTGGTTCTTATTTTCAAAGATTTGAGAAATTCAGACCATGTGTGCATTGACGAGTAATATGACACTAACAAAGTGAGGAGAAATGAAATTTCCTCCTAGAGAAGTCCCAGGCTGCTATAATATGTTCAGCTGAAGTCGGATGTTGTTGGCATTTTGGGCAAATGGTAGGTTTTTATACCTTTATTAAAGGTCAGACATTTAAAATACCCACTGGCAAGTCATGAATGACAGATATTGATTTTTCTGTCACATGAAAGAACAGTGACTATCCTGACCTTCTAGCCCTATACCAATCATGAGTGGGGGGGCTCCAGGAAAATTCTTTCAATTATGCTTTTTGTTTGAGAGAAGAGTTCCTGGTAAGTAAGTTAATCAGATGCAGATACTGGTAGAACGCAATAATCCTTGGCAAAATAGTCTGCCTTCTCGTTGCCAAAAATATCTAAATGTGATGGGATCTATTGGAAATGAATATCATGATCAAGTGAGATATGCTTCAATTTGTGAAGGAAAGATATACTTGTCTTATCTCCGATCTGGATTTAATTATTAAGATGTTCCACTGAGCTTCGGATATCAGTCAGAATCCAGAGATTTTCACAACCTTTTTTCCTTCAGATTGGCCTTACGTCCCGCATCCACAGCTAGTAATTCCCATCTAAATACTGAACAAAAGTTTGGGTTACATTAACTAAGAGTAAAAATGCTTTTAGATGCTTCCATATAAATGCCACTACCTGTAAAAGTATTATTTTTTTTTCATTGGTATACAATTTAATGTCACTTATAGGGATATTATTTGATTTTCAAAGCTAATTGCCTAAGATGTTCCAGTAAAGTATTCTTTCTATTGATGGAGGAAGAGAGGTTGAAGTGAAAATGAACCTTGGAAAAATCTTCCGTTGCTGACATGCAAAAGTAAAGAGAATGTGGATCAACATTATTAACAAAAGCTCCCTGAGACAAAACCTGGTTTAAAAGGCTATTTTTCTTGAGTCTCTGATGGCTTTCCTAATTACAAAGATAATTTGAAGCATTGATTTGAGACTATCTGTAAAGTTTGCTAAATATTTTGTAAGATTGGCCTGTCTTCAAATGCTAAGAGGCTCCAAATCAACTTCAAAAAAGACAATCTCTGAAAGGCAACTCTTTTTCAGACCAGTAATTATCCCAGTTGCGCTTAGTTGAACTTGATCTAATTTTTCCAATTGGAAACTGAGGCACAATACACTTTAAAGGCATATTCAAGAATTATTCTGTTAAACTGACATTATTTTAAGCTATCAACATCATAAACATCATATATTCCTTTGTAAGCCTCAGATGCTTTCTTGTCTTCATGGAAAAAAAAATTAAAATGTGCCAAAAATGCTTATCTTTTTACTCTATGTTAAAATTCACCATAAACTGATAGTTGTAAACAAAATTATAAAGAACTTGTTTCCATAAAAATCTGAAAATATCAGCTACCAAATCTCAAAACAAATAAATTCTAACATTCACAAAAATAAGGAAAGAAACATAACCGTATTTACAGGTAAAAACCTGGAAATCAACTGGAAATTACTGTTATGCCAATCCAATACATTTTGTCTGATAATTTACCATTTTCTATGTATATGTTTGCTTTTTTATTCTTCTGAATTGTAGTCCCTTTTTATAATTGTATGCCTATGAAATAATTCCTGTTATTCAACATTAATTAAAGTAATCACACGCATAAAAATAATCTGAATAATTGTTATATTGTAAAAAACAAAATAATGAAATACAATTTCAAAATGATTTATATAATTAGTAAACAAATGCGGGGTTTCGTGTGTAAATTCGAAACATATGCAGTAAATTGTCTCCCTAGAAAACACATCAAAATGCTATGCATTTAATGCAAATCAATTCTCATTCTTTCAAGAAAATGTGGGTGAGAAAACAATAAATTAATATCTTTCTACGATTTTCTTCATCATTTATCAGGTTTAAACTGGGGCATAATTTTTTGAATAAAATAAATATTATCTATGATGCCATTATAAGCCAAGAAAAGCAATAACTAAAAACACATAATCAAAATAGGAAAATCAATAAAAAATTAGTTTATAAAAAACGATGGCACTTTGTAAATATAATAAGTAAAAATGATTTTATGATATTTTATGTGAATTAAACTATTCATAAATTATGCTTTATTAATGTATTATTTATTAAAATTTTAATTTCTTTATTTTTCTCTCAGAGATTTAAATTGAAAATAATGTTGTTACAACCATTCAGATATTTAATAAATAATTATTTATAATACTTACAGTTCTACACTATTATATTCTATAGCCTTTTTATTATACTCTTAATTGTAGCTTACAAATTAGTAACTATTGTTCTTTTGTTCACCTTTTTTATATTTATTTTTTCTATTTGTAAGCGGATATAATTATAATATAATGTAAATAGCAATATAATTATACCTTATACTTTTCTTAGTGAATAAAACTTCCCTTATACTGTACATCGAAAATTAGTTAATGTTGAACTCAAATTATAAAATGCAATAATATATTTTCATAGGAAAACAACAAATTTTGTTTTAAGAAAATAATATGCTTATCAAACATAATGTTTTCTAGTAAAGTAATTTTGCTGATTAATTATATTTCAATTATTACATTAAATATGATTATGAAATGATTATGGAATCATTTTTGAAGTACATGAATATGAAATAAATTTCAATTCATATTTAGCATTTTTATAATAATTACTAATTGTAGTTTTAATTTAAGATTAAATACTCCAGCGAAGCTCAATAATCTTTCATTTAGTAAAGCAAAGCATTGTAAAAATTAAGAAAGAATTCCATTTTACAAAAAAGAAATAATATATTTTAACATTTGAAAAATATCTCATTAAAGGATTATTGAACGCTGTTGACTACACTGGAATGTAAAATTGCTTAAGACTGTATGAACAAATAGGATATAAACTAACTCTCTGTCGTAATGTTGTGATACATTTTATAATAACAAAAATTCGTATCAAATTTTATGTAATTAGATTATCATAATTTGAACATTTTATGAGATATTTAATTTTGCATCTTTTATTAAATCCCACTGTAGTAGTTAAAGAAATAATTTTGTTTACCATAACATTATATTTTTCAAAAAATTGCTTTATATGTTTCAATATTTTTGCAAAATATAGATAATAATGAAATCAAAGTTTTGTTAAATGTACCTAATGTGTAATGGAGATGTTTTGAAATATCAACATTTTAATATAGAAAAATATTTACTGAAAACAACTTATTCTCAAGGAAAACTTTGGAAAATGTACTAATGAAAAAATACCAAAAGATTATATTAAAATTTTCCAAATGCTAAATTTAAATTCGATGTAAATACTTCATTGTATTTCTTAACTTTATTTATTTATTTATTTATTTATTTTTTTACAAAAAGATATTTTAATTTGTGTTACACAGTTTGAAAATTAAGAAATCTATTCGTTATGTGGTGAAGAAATTGAGGAGAATAAATACATTCTACTTATAATATTTCTATATAATTATGGTAATGATACACAATAAATTTAAATGCGACAAAATAAGCAAAATAATACTCTTTAAAAAGGTTAAAATGAGGTAAAATGTATTTCAATATAATGCGTTATATCTCATGGAAGACACTTTAACAACAATCTAGCTAACTCATATTGACAGTAAACATTGTTTAAAATCAATCGCATTATTGTTGAGTGAAATTAAATTTACCTCCAACGTCGCAAGTAAGGTTAAATTATATGGTTGAAAAGACTCCCTCTATGAATGTAATCCAATTTAGTTTCGTATCTTCATCAATTATTCATTGCCAACTGCAAGCTTGGTTGGTGTTCGCTCGAAAATGCGTGAAGTTATTCAGTATTGTCTCCTGGTTTGTTAGGTGTTGGCTTTAAGTGTGGACTGAGGATAATGTCGTTTATCATGTATCCTTTGTTTAATGCTTCGCTAGAAACTCTAAGTGAATACATATCTACTCTGCAATTTGAGCGATATATCAATCTTTGCAACGCAGCTTGAGCAATTATTAAAGTGTTGAATGTTGAATTATCTCATCCTATTTTCATGCAAATTAGTGGAATAAATTGTAATATATATATATATATATATATATATATATATATATATGTATGTGTGTGTGTGGGGGGGGTGTGTGTATGTATGTATGTATTTATGTTTGTATGTATAGAAATGGATAAATATAATAATTTTAGAGTTTGGTATAATTTCTTCTATATTGGTTCTATATTGGTTATAGTGGTATAAAATTATAAATATTTATTGAGATATACAAAAATTAAATTTTCTTTCGCAGAGTTTTACTTAAAGTATCTCTCATAAATACGTCATAAATTTATGGAATTTTCATAACTATAATAATTATATCAATAATATTTTGCCAATTGTCTTACAACTTCATTTGTAAGAATGGTGTTAATCTATCCCGCAGGTTGTTTGATATATTTTTAATTAAAATTGTTATTTATTAAGATATTTTACAGCGTATTTTAAGTGGTACAAAACTGGAATGAGCTTCAAGATTTATCCATTTATTATTCCTTTTCTTCCAATTTTTTCATATGAAACGATTATTTTTCAAAAAATGATATTCATTGAGAATTTTTAAATTATTAATATGAGTATACAACATACCTATAATTGATGTTTTGAATGACCATCCATTAAGACATTTATAAATATTCCAAAATCTGCATTCCTTCCAAGGAAATAAAATCAAATATCAGAATTTTGTAAAATATTAAGGAAACAGTTTTTCATTTCATTTACATTGTGACATATCGACGATCACTGTCCAGTTCACCTAGTAAAAATGGATTATTTTTGGATTTGGAAATATTTTTGAGCTCATATTATTAAAAACAGTTTCTTTTTACTTAAAAGAAAAAAAATATTTCAAGTGATAACTTAGGTACTTTTATTAATATAGTATATTTACGTTTACAGGAAAATACATAGTCTATTGGTATATCATCAACATTTAACCAACTAAACTACAGTTAAAGTAAAAATTCAAAAAATTACTTTCACTTATAAATCTATATATGAACTCGTAGATATTAATTCCTTCGTTGACAAAATGCGTAAATTTAATCTTAATCATTATGAAACAAATAAATTAACACACTTTCTGTTCCATAGTATTGATTATTGATTAGCAGTGAGCTGTATATTTTAGTAAATAATCAATATATATATATATATATATATATATATATATATATATATATATATATATATATATATATATATATATATATATATATATATATATATATATATATATATACATATATATATATATAAATATATATATATATATATATATATATATATATATATACATATATATATATATACAGCTACATCCATTCATTTTCTATTGATATTAACCTATGAGAATTTTGAATTTAGGCAATTTAGAATCAATTTCATTATGCGCATGTGAAAGGGGAATTCATGACTATACCTCCCTTAACATTATGTAATATATGTCCAATGGAAGACCCAGGCCACTTCCGTCTAAATATAATGTACAGTTTGATGTATTATAGTTCATAGACTATTGCCGTAGCAGATTGATCAGGTGAAGCATTATAACATTCACAACCAATTGATTAGAAATACTCAACATTTATGATACATTACAAGTATATATCATTCATATAATGTAGAATTTCCCAATGCTGTTGTATGCAATGATTATTCCAGCCTGTTATACGAAGTAACTGAATGATTAAATTTTCCTTTTACCATATTATTTAAAGAATTTATAATATGTGCGCTTTATTTGGCAGAAATATTTTTTAAATATATTTACTGGATATTAATATTTCATTATTTGTTGAATATATTACAGTATTTTAAAATAGCCGGATATTAATATTTCACTATTTATTGAATATAATACAGTATTGGAAAATAGGTATCTAATATAATTTGTGTTATTTTGAAAGGTAATATGTTCAACTATGTAGATTTAATTAGTGTACTTTCTCATATATCATTATGATTATTGTTGAAAAATATCTCGGCTTCGATCAATAATATAGTCTGCCTAGTGCATAATCTCCTGTTTGGAATTATTTTAATTTTTTTTATCATATACAGCAACTAGAATACAGATATTTTATATAACATCGATAGACTAAGAAAATGGAAATATTTTTGTAATAAATACATTATTAACTTGTTAAAATACATTAAGAAGCTCAATTCAAATATTTATGAGTATTCATAAATCAATCCTTGTTGAAAACAAATATTATTTATCATATTACAACGTTCTTGTAATTGAGGAAGAAAAGCAGCAAAAATGTATTAACTGAAAGATGTATTAAAAATGTATTAACTGATGAATTATACACTGGTGTGCAAAACTTAAGCAACAAGTGCGTTTTTTGTCATAACTCTACAAGAAATCATCCGATTGACATGAAATTTTAATATGATGTACATTATTCTGTACTTAAACGATGGTAAAAGAATAATGGCGCAGAAATGAATATAAAGCTTAAAGTAGGGAATGGAACAAAAAATGCTTTATTTGACATATTGTGGCGTTACGCATGATTGCCTGAAGAAGCGTAAGTACAACTGGCAGATGTTACCTAGTATGGGATATGCCCTCCCCTTACTGTAATTGTTGCTTGGCATCGTCTCTCCATGCTAAGCACCAGATTATCCAGGAGTTCTTGAGGTAAACGTATCCATTCCTCCTTTAACGCTTCTTTCAGCTGATGGGTGTTACCAGGAGGATACTGTCGCAAGACGTCTCCCTAATGCATCCCACACATGCTCTATGGGATTTAGATCTGGAGAGTGAGCTGGCCAGTCCATTCATGTGATATCTTCACTTTCCAGTAGCTCTTGAACATTAGCATTACGGTGTGGACGGGCATTGTCATCCATAAATATGAAGTCTGGCCCAATGGCCCCTCGGAACAGACGCACATGGGGTAGGATTACCCCATTGCAGTAGCAGTCTCCAGTTACAGAACCTCGATCGGAGATACTCCAGGACCACCGTAACGATCTCTTTCCGCATAGTTATTAGGATGAAATCGAGCTCCAACCTCTCTCCAGATCAACTGACGTCGAGAATCGCTAGTAGCACTAAAACGACTCTCATCTGTGAAGAGGACGCGACTCCATTGATGAGGTGTCCAGGTTTCGTGTTCTCTGCACCACTTTAAACGGTGCCGCCGATAGAAAAATTTTAAAGGTATGCAGCTTTCAGGACGTCTAGCAAATAAGCCACCTTTGTGGAGGCGTCTGGACACTGTAAATCTTGATACTTGTCGTCCTATGGCTGTGCACAGTTGCTGAGATATGGCGCTCGCTGACTGAAAACGGTTTCTTTTCGTCTGGAGTACAATGTAACGGTCATATTTTGGTGTTGTTTTCATTGGACGCCCACCATCAACCTTCCGAACAGCTGTACCAGTAGTTTTAAAGGCATTCCAAGCACGAGAAACAACACTTTTGTTGACCCCTAACTCTTCGGCAACACTGGTCTCACTATGCCCCTCCTCAAGCTTCCCAATCATTCTTCCTCGAGTAAAGTCGTCTAAATGATTTCTTGAAGACATGTTCCACAAAACAAATCACTTGCACTTGCAGCGAATGTCTGTAACTACGGTGCTCTTCATCCTTTTATCATAGTTTTGACCTGCGTGAGCCGACCCACAAGGTTTA
The DNA here is from genome assembly GCA_030067965.1 of Latrodectus elegans. Classification (NCBI taxonomy): domain Eukaryota; kingdom Metazoa; phylum Arthropoda; class Arachnida; order Araneae; family Theridiidae; genus Latrodectus; species Latrodectus elegans. Next base: position 38,313,812 of record CM057813.1, read on the forward strand.
CGAACACTTACATCACCTATGACGTTTTATTTCGAAAATTTGCATGCAAATAATCTTTCTATTGAATTACGAGCATATTATACTGCTATTTCATGGCTATCTTATACTTTGTTGGGGAGCTGTGGCCGAAAAACCACTTGTTGCTTAAGTTTTGCACACCAGTGTATATTTATCTAAATAACATTGCATAAAAAGACGCAATTGACTCACGTAAATGTTTTCATCGAAATATTACTTACCATGTATCATATGTTCTATAGTAGGGGTCTAAATTTTAAAGTTTCGCAATTTTCTGAAGAAGTTCTAGTTTTCTTAAAACCTATAATGACGTTCGTTTTATATGCATACATAAGATATTCACCATTAATTCCTTTATTTCATGTTTATATTTCAGTTTAAAACTTTCAAATTAGATAATATTTTAGTTTTACTTTCACAAAAATTTTAATTTATCATAATTATTAGTTGCTATTCCCTAAGAGGGTAAAGTAAAATATGCTTTGGACAAATAACATGATTTGCTTTGGCCAAAAGATCATAATTTTGGTTGGAATTTGATGAAACTATCAAAAATACAGAGCAAAATAAGCAGTTATTCACTACAGGCTAGATTATATATTCTTGATGATTATTCAAGCGACTTATTTCACAGGAAAATATTAGCGTTTAGATTTAAGAACAAAAAAATTGAATTTACAAACCCATACAGTACCCTTTGCCCAGTTACACTAGTCAAATATTTGATACTATTATTGACATCCTTTTAAGTGAACATAACATATTCTAATACAAGAAAATGAAGAGCGTTTTTGAAGTGTTCTCAAATTCAGAAAAAAATTGTTATGCATAATTTAGGTTGTAGAATATTTTAAGTTGAACTATTTAGATTAATGATATATTTTACAGAAAATTTGTAAATACTGTAGCGTATTCAGCCTGGTATGGCTGAGTGGATAAGTTGGATTAATAAATGAGTTAGGCTCCCCTAATAGCTAGATCTTTTTAATAAACAATAATTTATAATATATAAATTATTCTGATTATTATTTACAATGAACTATGAACCAATGATTGTCTGTAAAGTTAAGACAGGATAGGATTATAGGATTCATAATAATCTTTGATCAAATTCAGTGGTACACAATTATTAAGTTTTTTCGTTCTACGAAAGTTCATTGAATTCACTGGACATTTGGTGACGAATCAAGAGGAGCTGCTCGCATTCAGGCTACTTGGAGTCTCTCTCTACAAACAGAGGTCTTCCTTGGAAACTTCTGTCAGAGACTCAGGTCGACTCTCCCGAAGACTTCTCAAGAGCAGAAGCTCAGGTGAAAACCACAAGCACAACTCTGTCTCTGGTGGCTCCTCTCTATAAATATCTTTCTGACCGTCACCGTCATCAGACAATCCAGAAACTTCTTAAGTATTTTTATACGTCATTTCTGAATCACCTACTTTCTGTTGATTCAGCGATTATTTATCACATGGGACAGCGAGAAAAGGTCTGCGATTGTAATCATTAAAAACTCATTATGAGGTCAATCGAAAGACATCTCTATTTCCTGCAGATGAATCGTATTTACCTTGAAGGACTTAATACCCATTTTTGAGTTATTTTCTGCCATTTACTTGGTATTGCGAACCACTTCTCATGGCTTTACTCTATTGCCAGTTAGTTACGGTATATCATATGGGAAATCAATTTCCTTGACAGAGTAAATGTCCATTGGACGTTAGGAATTTCTTGGGGATAGGAAAGCAATAATAAGGACGTTATAACATAAAGAAAAAATAAATTGCTAATTTACTTGTATATGATGCAAACCAAAATATATAAACTGATAACTGAAATCATGTTAAGACTGAATACCAACCAAGAGAGAATGAATTCAATGGTAGTAAAGACATCTAGTAGTATCGTTAATACATGCTTGCTTATCAATTGTTTGAAAGTTAACTATTTTAGGATTTCTGATTTATTTTTTCTCGTTTTTTGATTTGTCAAATTAACCGGAAAAATTATGGATTTTTTGGTTTTTAAATTTTTCCTTGTTATATTACATAATGTTGTTATATGACAACAAAATTTATTTCATATTTCTGGTCATTTCAAGAAAAATAAAGAAAAACATTTAAAATTTGACTCATTTTTTTCAAGAAAAACTTAAAATATATGAATAAATTTTGAGTTGTTTTAGTCAATATAATATTATTATTTCCACAAAGAAGTTTTGTAAATTGCATAAAATTACTGGCTATTATAACGAGATAATACTAGGATTGTGCACTTTAAATTGTGCTCTTTTATGAAACTTCAGTTGACCATTAATAGTAAAATACATAAAACGTAACCTTTCAAAACCTGAACAATATTTTACCCACTATAAATAATATGTGGTTAAAGCTCATAAAACAGAATTTAAAATTTCGGAATAAATAATGGCTTTATTTCAAAAATTCATTTTTTATTTACTAATATCTCCATTTTCCTACACACTTGCAAAATAATGTTGTGTCGGTAAATTTTATGATCCCTTAGTATGTCTGTAAATGAAGAGTGCAAATTCAGTATGTGTGTACGGCATTGTTAAACATATTGCACATCAAAATTGGTATGATTTTTTATTAATGTTTAAAAAAATATTACTGTTGAGCAAAGCATTTTCTTTGTATATCTCATTATATTCTCTTGCTCAATATTTGTTTACAATAATTCCAAAAATAGATTCGTGTGTCAGTATATATTTTATAAAATCTATTGACATTTCATTTAATGTACGCAATTTTATCAAGGTGAGAGTTTTCTTTAAAATTATAGAAATAAAAAAAAATATGTTTAGTTTAATTTAAACAAAGAGCGCATTACAAGAAGTACTTATGGAATTAAGCCATTGGTACAAGGTATTTTAGGATGCAATAAATAAAAATTCTTTCTCAACTTCTGTTGTCAGTAATCTTAATTAATTCTCAAAACTTCATTTACTAATAAAATAAGTTCTTAGAGCTATTTAACCATTTAATGTATTTGATAAAAAATATTTTCTCTGAGAATGTATATTGAGAAAAAGAAACATAAGAATTAATGTTTTATCTTTTGGGAAGGAATTTGTGAGTAAAAATATAAAAATATGTTTTACTAAAGGTGCTATTTGAAATAATTTCCATCATCCGATCATATTTTTGGTATCTTATTATTAAAGATGAAGGCTTGTTCTTTTTATATTAAAATTTCTGATTTTTTTATTGTTTTATAATATCCCTTTATGAATTAATATAGAGTTTCCATATATGCAATATTTTAGGACAAGTAGAAATTTTATTACAATATTGATGCCAAATACCAAAGCTAATTGCCTTGGAATATTTTCTTTTTTTTAATTGAAATTGCATGCAATATTTTGCAGTAATGTAAGTCTCACTTAGATAAAGGTGTGATATTTTACACCCCAAGTTTTCAATTCAAATTTAACCGCATTAAATTTAAAGTTAATAACAACATGGTGCATTTAAGAAGCGTTTATTAATGCGGCACAGTGACGACTTCTAAGTTTATAATTTCACAAAAGTTAAAATAATGGCTTAAATTTCCTTAATTAATGTATGTAATTTAATTTGTCTTCATAACTTTTTTCCCTTATCTTTAAAATATATTTATAAAATGTACCCAAATTTTGCCTTATTAAATGGTAAAAGAATATTTTATAAAAGAAAATATAATCATTTACGTAATTGTGGCAATATTCTTCTGATAGCTTAGAATTTTCGATAAATTAGATTTAGGTTCAACGTCATTTTTAGATAAATATGGATAAAACACTACTATTTATCAATACAAACGTCAGTTAACATTATCTGTGTATGAGTTTATCACTACTTAATAGATTTATTATAAGCGAATAAACATTTTTTCAAAATATTATTATTTCTCGGATATGAATACTAATAAGTTTGTTTTTTGAGACTTTAATGTTATAAACTTTTATTAATATATTCATTGAGCTTTAGAAAATCAAACTATATAAATAATTTTATAAAAAAAGTTTGATTAAGATAATTCAAAATTTACTCCTTCCTTTTAAAGTGTACGCACTTCCTTTTAAAGTGTACGAGATGAAGAGAAAATTTCATTTTCAAATTTACTTCAATGGAATTGAATACTGAGAAGTATCAGCAATTGAAGATATAGTATAGAAGTGTTTTGCTTTATTGTATTTAACGTAGAAAATACAGTGAAACTAAGTATCATATTAGAAAAATATTTTTTGACAATTAGTTGTTTTATAAGTACTTTATTAATATAGAATGACATAGTCTATATGCAAACCATGTTTTTCTAAATTATTGGAAGAAAAAGAACTTCAAATCGTGACAATGATAATAATTTGAGATGAAGTTGAAGATATTATTAAGAAGTATTGTGAACTGTTACAAAAAACAGAAAGTGTTTGAAAATGAAAAATAAATATGCGCAGTTAATTTCTCTGGCAATTCAAATATGTTATTACATTCTTGATTATCATTTAGGAGTGAAAATTAGAAAGTTTAATTTGTTTTCCCCAAAACCTAACAATTGAAGCAAATTCGCTTGTCTGTGCTACTATAAGGGAGAATATAAGAAGGGTCAAAGATTTATGTTGATTAACTTTGGGCGCACTATTGCTGATCGTTTCTAAATGCAAAACTAAAAGGAAAATTTAAAGCTTCATATTTTATTATCGTATTTATACTCTCCATATTTTATTAAATTTGAACAGAATGATTTTGTCATAGATATAAATTCATCTAAGCATTTTTGAGCAGATTTATTTTTAAAAATGTTTTATTCCTTTGTAAATAGCAATGAAAAATAAAACTAAATTATTAAATGCAAACTGTAAGAATGGAAGAATCAGACATTCTTTGAATTCTTTCAAGAGTTTCTTCTCCTTTTCAAAAAATATTACGGATCAGGAGCAATTTCTCTTACAATTTCATGAGTAATAAATCTTTGCTATTTCTCCTTTCATTTGGAAAATAATAAATATTTGCACTAAATGAGCCATTTTTGGACTCAACATTTTTCAAGAATTGATATTTTGGTGAAAAAATAAATAAAATAAAAAACATACATGGTAATAATTTTACTAGACTGTTAATAGCAACATTTTTACTGGCACAACTAATATCTAAAATAATTCATTATACTGTATAACATCATGTTTTATACTTGTTTCCATCCTAAATGTATTGTAATTTAATCATAGTGTAATAATGTATTTTTATTTAAGATTTTAAAAATAAAATATTTTATAGAAAATGGTATATAAAAATCATTATAGAAATAATTAAACGTCATATTTTTAAAATGATATTCATTTGGAATATTTGATAAAAAATATTGTATCTAACTCCAACTGTTCAATCTCTTATGCGATTTTCATTAAGAAAAAAATGTAATTTTGTGCAAAAAATAATTATTTAAGAAGAATGTGGTTCATTTAATTTGCAAGCTTTTAATATATCTTTTTTTAAAGAACGATGGTCACTTGGGTAACAAACCCTTCGCCACAACAAGGCCAGAAACTGCTACTCATTTGTCGTTTCCCAGTGGGCACCTGTGAACCAAGTCACTGAGGCTAGTAGCATTACCCACGCCTTACCACCAAAAACCCGTTTATAGGGTGGGCCATATTCATACATCATCACAGAAGAAAATACAGAGAAACACAGAGAGAAATTAACATCCATGCCGATTTTAATAGAGGTGCGGAAAACATTTGCTACTATTAGAAAATTTATTACAAAATGATAATGACTAATTGTCTTGACCGTCTGAAACTGTAATCTGTAATTTTGTCTTCATGACTTCTTTTATGGCTTTCCGAAATCCTATATGGTTTAACAGTTTTAAAATGGAAAAATCTTTATGATTATTTTGATATAGTTTAATTTCTATAGGAGTGAAGTGGTCAATATTGTATATCACATGTTCCATATCTTGGATTTCACCGTCAAATTGATATTTATCTTTTTTTCCGAAAAATCTGTTTCGGTATCAACAAAAGTGCTGTGTCCTGTTCTTATTTGGGTTAGGTAGAAGTCCCTAATCAGTCTAGTTTTATTTACCCCTAGATATATTTCGTGTAACCTTGTTGTTTTAGTGGAGTTGATCCATATTGTCTGCAATTGTTGCATTCTATGTTTTTGCATGTGTGTTTTGATATGCAATTTTGATAAAAAGAACTATGCATGTGACTGTATCTAAGTCTGTGGCATTTTTGGTCTATGAATCTAGTAGTTCATTTAACTCTATACCGCAATGAGCTTTAATCCAGGGAAATGTGAAGTCGTTGCTATATCTTCTATATATTTTAATGATATCTTATATTGTTTTATTTGTTATTTTATAATGCTTTATGGCTTCTAGAGCTGATTTGGAATCTAAGTGTAGGTGATATACATTAAATTTGTTTTTAATTGCGAATAGCATAGTATCTAAGATTGCATTTGTTTCCACTTTAAAATAGGTACCTTCATCATTTAATTTTGATCTTATAATTTTATCACCTATTTTTATGTCCTATAATAGTTGCAGATAGATTAATGATAAAGTGATAAAGTGATTATGATAAAGTGGGAACTTTATCATTCAATCTTGAGTCGTCCATGAACGCATAAATATCTACAATATTGATTATCAATTCAATGTTAATTTCTCATGTATTCCAAGGTATATCAATAGTAAATCTTCCTTCCTTGACATTATCTTGATTTCAGATCAATTCTTCTAATTTAAAAACTTTCTTTTGGTTAAATAATAAATAGTGTTTTTTTAAGGTTTGTGTGTTAAGGTCTATCGGTGGACCACCCTCTAATATATGAAAAGCGAATGTTGAGACCGTACTGTAAGCTTTAAAAAGTGTTAATTATGATGTTCTTTGAGTTTGAAGTAGTTTATTGTTGATTTTTCCTGTGTTCTTATAACACGCAGAGCTGGCGTATAATATAATTTTCCCTACAGTGTTATAATAGATTAGTTTAACTATTTTCGGTTTGAGGCCCCACGTTGCTCAAAATATTGTGATCAAATTCTTTGTGAAGTTAAAGGCGTTTTCTTTGTTAAATTTAAGTAGTCTAGTCAAATTAATCTTGAATCGAATGTTATTTAATATTTGCATTATAATTATATAAAATATTTCATATTTGCCTTGTAATTAATGTTAGGGCTTTAAACTTTCTATGTCTTCTGTTATATCTTTTCTAATCGTAATAATTGTGTAAGTGCTCTTATTTGTGCTTAATTTCAATTTATATTTATCTATCCATTCTTCGATAGTTTTAATAGGTTTAACTGCTTGATTTGTGAATATATAATATGCTTTGGCTCTCAGCAACAAAACTATGCCATCAACTTAGATTTGAAAGTAGATTTCAATGCCAAAGTCTTCTATTAATAATTCATTTTCTACATCATTTAGTTCTGGAGGAAGGAAAATTCATCACAAGCCGTTGTAAACTAAACTAAAGTATTTGGAGGAAGGTTGAGAGCAGATATGCACCATCCTAAAACATCGTAAACTTACACCATATGGTTCGGAGCTGATGTTAACAAGAGCCGCATGATGTTTTGTTTTGTATGGTACTGATTATAATCATTTTTATGCAAGTAATGTGTGGAATACAGTTATCATCATTTTCACAAAGAGAATGATAAAATATTTATTTCTCCATATGCAAATATATTAGACCATGCATACAAAATTATTTCATATATATTTATATATGTGTGTTTGTGTGTGTGCGCGCGCGTGTGTGTTTGTGTGTGTGCGTGTGTGTGTGTGCGCGCGCGGGTGTGTTTGTGTGTGTGCGTGTGTGTGTGTGCATGTGCGTGTGTGTGTGTCCATGTGCGTGTGTGTGTGTCCATGTGCGTGTGTGTGTGTGTGCGAGTGTGTGTGTGCGCGTGTGTGTGTGTACGTGTGTGTGTGTGTACGTGTGTGTATGTACGTGTGTGTATGTACGTGTGTGTGTGTACGTGTGTGTGTACGTGTGTGTACGTGTGTGTGTATACGTGTGTGTACGTGTGTGTGTGTGTACGTGTGTGTGTGTGTACGTGTGTGTGTGTGTACGTGTGTGTGTGTTTACGTGTGTGTGTGTTCGTGTGTGTGTGTGTACGTGTGTGTGTGTATACGTGTGTGTGTGTGAGAGAGAGAGAGAGAGCCGTCCCGAATCCATGTGGTAAGAAATAGTCTTCAGTCTTTATCCACTGCCACTGGTTGATTCATGAGATTCTCTTTCTGCTTGGTGAAAAATTACAATTCTAAGTTTCCTTTGTGGTCAAAGAAAATAGATCATGACATAATTAGCTACATTAGAACTTATTTATATGAAGGTCAGAATTAAACGGTGTGGGAGAAACCTGCACTTTATCCTAGTGTTATTAGCTTATGTTTTTTTCTCATAAGAAATAAGCATTTTAGTATTGACCAGACATCTAGAGAACATGATAACGAAATCACATAACACTACCTCTCCTATGGCATGTCATGATGACGATGAATTTAAGCGGATTGTCACTTTCCTTACTTAAAATCGTCGTGAAAAATTCCAAATATAGTTGACGTTGATAGTAATGAAAAAAAAATATATGAGCTCAAAAGGAATCAGTGTTTCATAATTTATTATGAATTTCAACAAATAGCAGTCTTCAGAGCATGCAGTAAAATAAAGCTTATAACATATTCTGGATGTATTGGAGAAGAGAAATTTTCGTTGACATCTATAAATTAAAGAAAAACTAAATTTTTACCATCTGGCTATTTTGGTCTGATTTTATCCTGCTGTTTTATAATAGCTCTACTTCTGAGCTTTTCATGTAAATGATATTTGTTACAAATAGGGTATACAGGATTTCCTATCGCAGTCACATTATAAATTTTACATATTCTCAGACATGTATTTTAAGCTCCTTATTTATGCTAAGTGATAACTTTTTTGTAAACTGCTATTTTTTCAGTATCTAATATTTAGCATGCTAATATTTAGCATGTAGATTGGCATACCATTAAAATAATATCAATATTTCGTGCTTTTTTTCTAAACTGTTGGAATATAGTATACAATATATCTCCAAAACGAGCTTAAGAGAACGAACATTTAAAGTTTTCAAATATTATATATTTTGTGTCTTTAATTGCTTTTAAAAATAATATGATTAAATTTATTAGCAGTTTAATTTTTGGAGATGATATCATATATTTGATATTCATATGTATGAAATTATCTCTGAAATAAATTATTATTTATGACAATATTCTTAACTGGATTTGATAAAATTTATTAGTAATGTAGTGAAAGAAAATTATATTCAAATGTTATTAAGTTTTTAATGAAAAAGTGAAAAAAATTACCAGAAGTTCACATTAAGAAATAAAATAAGTTTGCATGAAAAAATGGTCTAAACGCTATTCTTTCTGCATAAACAACTGTTACAAGCTATAACAAATCAATGAAATTTAAATATGAATTTATGAATTATTAGAAAATGATTTATAGAATGAAATTCAATTCATTCAAATTCTTCTGACTATGTGAAATAAAAGAGAAAATAATTTTCCTTACATATGAGGCAAAAGTTATGTGGGTAAGCATTTTTGAAATTATGCATATATATATATTTATATATATATATATATCTTTATTATCATTTATCTTTTTTTTTTCGATTACCAGAATATTTAATTTTTCTAATTTTAAACACGGGAGATAAACTTTATGTTTCATTTTGTAATTCTGTGATTGTTTGATCTAATATCTTAAATAATCCTTGTTTGTGGGTGAAATAAAAGTTCTATGGCTGCAAATGCTAATCACAGACGAAGTAATTGTTTACTAATTTAATAAATATTTAAGATACAGTTATTCCACAACACTGGGTACAATAAATAGAAAACGAGCATTTAAAATAAAATCTACTAAATGGACCATAAATTTAATTATAGTATTTGACATTAATTTCGAAATTTTGTATTCATCTTTAGCAGTATTTCATAGCTGCAGCTTTAAGTGATAGAAAAAAATTGTGTTTCTTAACAATTTAAATAAGAAACTAAATAAATTTTAACAAAGACCCATCATTTGCTTTGTTGACGTACGTTTCATGTATTTTATGTACGTTACATCATCTGTTACAATTTTAGAAATGATGCGGTGGCCACCATAAATTTAAAATTTAAGAGTTTCTTTTCTGATTCTGACACGCTCCTCTTTTTGGTGTCCAGTTAGATTATGGGGAACCCAACGGCAAACTACTTTTTTTCATATATAATTCTTCATGACTGATTTTGTGTATGGCTGCGGATCCAATGTTAAGTTCCTTCTGTATCATTTGATAGCTACAGCGATTATCATCCATTAACATTTTTCGTATGGCAGACACTTTATCCGGGATTATTGCCGACGGTGGCTTTCATGTGTGTTCTTCATCCTGAGGAAAATTGCGAACTCTTTTAAATTCTCTACACCATTTGAATTCAGTATTACGAGCTGGATATTCATCACTAAATGCTAATTGCAACCTTTGAACGCATTATTCTTGATTTAATCCTGCTTAAAAAATCGTTGAAAATCATAGAGCGAAAATGTTCTCTCTTCAACTCTATTTTCTCTTCTGTTTAAAATTTATTCTACGCTAAACAAGTTGATGTAAATTAGTAAAAAATCGTCTTTTGTTTTAAAATACTTTGTATTTTAAAATTAAACCGTTATTTTTATTTCGTAAAATCTAGTCTGTGTGTATCTCGAAAATTTTTATTATTACGTATTTGGCTTATAATTTGTACAATCTCTCTTAAGCATATTACAATATAATGCATATAAACATAGTAAAATCCAAATTTTGGATTGTACCAAGTGTATATGATCGATGTAATGGAATGACATGATACTCCATATTAGGAATAACTTTCAAATTAATTGCAAGCAGTAATATCATTCATAATTGATGGATGTTTGGAGGGATATTCCAGAATTTCTTTTCGTTATACGAGAAATGCAGAGCACTTGATATAAATTATTTACAGCACAATTTTTTTTAAAAAATTTTGGAAAATTATCTTCGTACATAATTTTCATAATATTTTGAATAATTAATATAAATCATTTGGCAATTTCTTAACTTTGAATGAAAGTCCATTCCTCTTATAAGAATACATTTTTGCTCATCAAATATGGTACATCCGCATTGATAGCCAAATTTTATGTTAAAATATATTTTCTTACAAATATAGATCTACTTACCTTTAAATATTAAAATCTTAGGCAATATAGTGTAGTTTAGAAAATAATTTTAATATTTTTTTCTGCCTTCTGATGCATAATGCAATTATTATTACTCTTCTTCAAATCAGAAGGGAAATTTTATGTTCAAAGATAGATATCTACTTTAATTACTAAATTTGTGAGTAAATTATTGTTTTTTAAAGGAAACAAACAACTTCTACCTTAAAAAGTGAAATTTAAAAGATTATATACCATCATCTGAAAGGATTTGAAATAGAAAACTGCTGGTTAGCTGAAATACACACAGTCACATGTTAATCAGCTTGATAACATCAAATCTCATAATGACAACAAAAACTATAAATTCGTATACAAAATTTAAATTTACTATTATAAGTAAAATAATTACTTCTAGGTTCAGAGGTTTTTTTTTTTTTTTAAGAATCTGGTATTTTATAGACTGGTATATGGCTCTTATTACTAATAATTAAAACGCAATAAAAGTATAACTTTTGAAATCCATTTTTAAAAGTCCTTATGGCATTTATGATAATGTTTTCCAGAAAAAATCAGCATAGATTACAATTAAGTTAAAATGGCATTTACATTCGGCGATCAATAATGTGAATATCAAAAGTACACATCTATATTTGAAGTGTTTCTCCCAATATAAATACTTTTTTTAAGAAAATCAAATCGTAACTTTTTCATCGATTAGTCAAAAATTCACCTCACAAAATAATTCTAGAGGTATTTTTCATCAGGGGATGTATGTGAGAACAACAGAGATATGGATAACTTTAGTGTCATTGGCAATTCGGAAGAATCAATTTGGGTAAGAAAGTATTTCAGTGTATTTTTTTCACCTACAGTGATAACAGAATGCAATAGAGAGATTTATAAAACTAACTTGCGATTGTTTCTACGTGAACTATGAAAAACCTACTCATTTTTATGGATATTTACTTTCTACTACACACAATTTCAACTGATTATTTAGAGGGAGAAAGCATTTAACGTATTTCAGGGATAGGAAGGCCAACAGAATTTAGTGCAGAGGTGATGTAAATAAACAAATGCAAGAAGAAAATTTCTGCTAAAGAAATTTGATATTAAAACACACGATAATAGACAAAGGGAAATTAACACTGTAATCGTTAATCAAAATATATATTAAGAGTATTAAATCACTTTGTGAAGTTTGAATAGTTGTACAAGTTGCCTACATCACATATTTGACAAAGCAATAAAAAAAAGCAACTAAAACTAAGAGTAAAAATATATTTCATGTTCCTTTGACCAATGTTCTACATATTTGTATATCAGCCTGTGCAAATTGTCATGGCTGAGCAGAGTGTTTTGTCATTATCTTCTGTTTTAAAAAATAAGGCATTAGCTTACTAAAATATTTCCTGCGTTAATCCATTTTTGTTGAAATAATTCAGTATATATAATTATATATTAATGTGACAAACTAATGTACTTGTACCATGATTTCAAAAATTTAATCATTTTAACATACATAAAAGTAATAGTTAAAATTTAAAACTTTATGAATAACAAAATATCTTGTCAATTCTTTAAAAAGACAGATTATAGCATGGCGTTATAGAAATTCTCAAGTTCTTATTTTGATTTTACCATTACCGGAATTAATATTTTAATTCATATTTAAATATTCAGAGTTTTCCTAATAAAATCAAAGATATTTCTTCTTTTTTTTTCCTTTTTAAACATGTGCATGTTTTATTTATTGAGAGATCTACAACAAATTGACATAGCCTTCTTCACAAGTAATGTTTTGAATAATTCTTTAAATTTATAGTTCTCATTCTTTGCCTTGTTTTCTTTTATGCATTAAATCTTCAAGCCTTTTTACTTTGCTTCAATATATTAACAGAAATAATTTCAATTGATAACTTTAATAGAATATATAGGAAGCTACATTTTAATTTAACATGTTATTTAAACATTTAATTTATATTAATTGTTAGATTATGTGTAAAATATCATGCAATTAGTATTCAAATTTATGTTGTTACAAATGCCATCCAGAATAGTGGAGCTACACGAGATCCATGAGACTATGCACTCTCAAAAAATCAAGAAAAAGGAGTGGGTCTCCAAGGAGCTCCTCCATTAAGAATTGAAGTGCACTCAAGTAAGTTTTGAGGACTATCCTCGATGGAGTTAAAATTTTTGTAGATAGAGAAATGCTTAATACGATGTTCAAAGTATAGGCAATTGATGATTGATGATAAATCTACTGATTGCAGTCTGGTCATCTCTGGAACCCACAAAGTCAATGGCTGCCCCTGGCCGCCTACGGCAATGCCAAATTTGGGCATTGGGATGTTGCCAAGTATTTGAAATAGTATTTTTGCAATCAGAGTATAGTTCTAAGTAAGTAAGATACAGATCTGGAGAAGCAGTAGAGGAAGAGCCCTCCTTCACCAGTGCGTCAGCTCACTCATTTCTTAACAAACCCACATGAGAAGGGACCCACTGGAAGTCAATATCATGGGAGGCTAAGAGATCAAATAACATCCAAAGAATATGGATTCCATCATGGTTTGTTATACTAGCAAAATTACTCAAGTACTGTATGGAACTACGACTGTCAATAAGAATTCATATATTATTAAAAGAAGCTTTATACTTGAATGAGTCCAGACCCATCTGGATAGTCAAAAGTTCGCTGCGAAATATCAAACAGTAATCCGATTTTCTGCAAAACTTTGAATCACTAGATCCATCCGGGTATTTGAGAAAAATTCCACTGAATGCGTGGTGGCTATCATAACCACTGCCATCCGTATAAATGTGGAGATCATTAGGTGAAATATTACTGATGGCCTCCAAATCCAACTGTTTTAATAAATTTGGGCAGTCAGTACCTTTGGTGACACCAAAAAAAGCTTTGTGTGATAAAATATATTTAATAAGCCCGATAATGGATTAATGGATTAAGTAAGGTACTGAGAACATTGAATTACATTGAATTTGTTTATAATTAAATATAAAATCTAAACTTAATATATGATTATCTATAAGGTGAACTGTTGGAAAGTGCTACATTAATTTATATATGTGAAATGTTGCAACCAATACATTGTTTTACGCCTGATAATATTATATACTACTTAAATAGAAATTAATATCCTTTTTTGCAAAAATTTTAATGAACTATCTAAGCAAAATACTTTAGAAGAATTTCCATTAAAATTTCTAGAAGAGTTAAAATTTTATATTTAGAATTAAATGGCTGGAAGTAGCATTCAGGATGCATCACCCAATAAAACTTATCAAGATGTATCCAGATATATAAGTAATTAATATTTCGATAACAACACAACTATGATTTTTCAAAATAATTTATACAAATATATTCACTAAAACCTACAAATTATTTTCTGAGGACTTTTGATTTTGAATATAAAAAAGAATTTGCTACTCAAACTTTGATTTTATGAAACGGGAAATAAAAGTTTCAGAGTTATTTGGTATTTGTCTTCTTGTTACATTTGTGTACATTATAATTGATTCACAAAGCATATGCTTCTATAATTAACTTTTTTAAGCTATATTTCTTATTAGTATTTTCATGTTTAATGTGTCTAGCATCCGTTTATAATTTTAATAAAAACTGAATTAAAATTAATTGATTGTAACCACTAATTTAAAGTGGTCGGATGATATATGACAAACAGAAATCGTCTTTTTAAGCAAATAAGATGAACAGAATAAAATAAATCATTTAATAAATGCATTGTATTTCATTTTAACTGTTAAGAAAAAATTATAACTTTATATTTATCTCAGTAAAATTATGTGAAAACTTATATATTACATTATCAAATATTTTTCCAAATTTGATATAAGTTATATGTTTTCCATATTTGATAAAGTCCTTTTTTTCACTGACAAATAGTCCTTTTTATATAGAAAACTAAAAACAACTGATAGATTTATTACAATAATATAGTTAATCATGTATATTTAGTTACAAAAACTGTTTCGTTAGTTTATATATTCTAACGAATGTCCTGAAGGTAAATGGATTAAGCCCTGAAGGTAAATGTATCAACGAAGAATTTAAAACTCTTTGTCACCTACATACTTAATATAGTACTATTTGTACTATAAAATACGATTAAGCACTAAATTCTGTTCCAATTAAGAATTACACAAACAATTTTTATCTTAACATAGCATTTCTCTATTTCAGAAAATTAATTAATCATATCATATATTACATGAAAGAACATTTTTAATAAACAGAATAATGCCCATCAAAAATGAATCATAAAACAACCATTCATAAAAAAATGTTATTGCATAAATTTAATAAAAATAAAATTGTTATAATAATTGAAGTTTATAAAAAAACGAATTGAGAAACTCTGAAGCAAAATATGCATTGTAAAATAAATTAAGCGCATTTTATCTACGAAAGTAAAGGGAACAATATATTATACCTAATTTTAGAGCTTCTAGAAGTTTTAGTAACAAATTTATTATTTTAAAGATTAATTTGCTTGAAATGAATTCTTTTGAAACTTCCTTAAATTATGGTAAGCTTATGTAGCTTCAAGATAGGCACTCTTTGGCAATATTCGTGGAGAAAAATCATGATCAAAAGTGACTTTCTTTTCTTTAAAGTCAATCGAAATGATTTTTTTGAAGTGGCTCAACTTCCCAGTTAAGGCGTAAGGGCTACTAGGCTAAAAGTTATATCCCATTAGGGCTTTAAGGAATCATTTTTCTATTTGATTTATCAACAAGGACAGCTCGGCTTAAGCCCTGAAGGTAAAAATATATCTTCAGATCACAAGCTCTTATGACAAGAGATATATAAAAGTATTTAGAAAAATTTAGTGCTGTTTTCACATGAGATAATAATAAGAGTTTCGGGTTTGATACAGATATGGTAGATTTTAGTGATACATTTCAATGAAGTGATTTATTTGTTATCATGGAAACAAAATAAATTTAAAACTGCAGTAGACATTAAATCTAAAAAAAAGTCATCTTTAATTTTTGTCAACCTGTATTCATATTGTTTTAAAGTGACATATTGTCAGATTTAATTTTTCTAATTACTTTATAACTTAAAATTCAGCTTATATGATGATATATTTTTATTAAAAGCTGCTGAAAGATTAAATCTTAATTAAATTTAGAAAGAGTATTTTATTTTCATTCGAAACATTTAGAAGGAAAGCATTGTAAACTGAAAATAAGTACATTACTATGTTTCAGTAAATGTATAGACTATTGAAGGTGCATGAGATGATTTACATAAACATGAAATTAAAAATTTTATTTATTTGTTTGCTTTTTCATTTTACGATTAAAATAGTTAATTATGATTATGTTTAAGGACAATAAAATAATATGTTTTTACAACGTTGATTTTCGGAATGAAGGTAGAGAGATTTATTTTTATGCATTAATAATTTAAGGAAATTAATACCTTGCTTAAGAATGTAGTTAGTATTAATTAAAGTTATTCCTTAGTATTTGTTTAGCTTGCTTAAAAACAAAAATGTTATAAAAGTAAAGAATACAATGAAAGAAGTAAATATTGATTTAAAATTTTTAATTCTTGTGTTTCTATCTATATTAACATTAATATTCATCATTAAAATTACTATAATGATAATTTCTTATCAAATATAATAATGAGTAGTGATGATCTAATTTTTTCCTTATTAAGGTCAATATTAAAGTATAAAATCACTACAAACTATTTATTTTCTCCAAATGTAAAGATAAATATTTATATATAAATTTACATAGTAAATATTTTCATTTACGTGATTGTTCATGATAGGTGTATCTTAAACAAAACTTAATAAATTACACTTGCCGAGGTAAGGTGAATATTATAATGGTAATGGGAATGAATATTTTCCATTCGCTTATGGATACATAAAACATTTTTAATACTTATAAAACATATTAATCTTTTAACATTAATTGTATAACAATTACATCTCAAATGTTTATCTTAGTAAATATTCATTAAAATATATTCCTTTAAAGGCAAATTTCATATGCTGTTTCTCCTCTTAAGAATAAATGAAAAGCTATATTTCTTTTACATTTAAAAATAAATTTCTGTATATTTTTTAAAAAAAGAAAATATACTTAAATGATGGGTTTTTTGATTTAATGATAATTTCAAGTACTTTTCAAAATCATTATTGGCTTAAACAGCAGAATCTATTGAAACGTATGTTGTGAAAATAAGTGCACAAAAACTGATATTCAATAAGTAATTTTATTTAAATGAAATATGCGTAGGTTCCTAATGGTTTAGCCAAAATTTTTATTGCTTCATTCTTTATTTCCGTTCATTCCTCTACATTGCAACAAATTACTATTTTTTATGCTAATATTTACTCACAGTATTCTTTATCAGTGATAGCAATGAACCTATATTTTTAAGTATTTTATCTATAAAATTCAGTAATCTATCAACATTAGGTCCAACACATTCTATTTTATTGAATATGTATAATGTTTTATATCCTAATTTAAAGAAAAATTGTCTAAAGGAAATAATTGCGTTGAATAGCCAATAACTAGCTTAAATCCGGATAGATATTATCGTAAGTAATTTGGTAGCAACATTTTTCATTTTCCCCCTAGAGAATATATATTTAGATACCAATATGCCCACCAAAATGTTATGTAAAGTATTTTAATAAAGATTAATATTAGTAGCATATGTATAGGGCGTACTCACCATGTCACAATCATCATGGTCTATGAAACCTCTATGATCAGTTTTTATAGACTTATTTGCTACTTCTGGGAAACAAATATTTTAATAAAACTTGTGTATTTGTGAGAAGAACTATTTATGTGACTTGGTAAGTTTTAAAAAATATGAAAAAGCCGCTTCTTAATTCAAACTTAGGATGATTATCTCTACAAACATAAGTATTAAGCATAAAAAGATAGTGTCTAAAATAATTTTTCCAAAGAAAATATTACGGTGTGAAATTGAGAGTTATTGCTGAGCGAATATTTTCAACTTTACATATGACATTATGATACACTTAATTTATAGAATTTTGCTATTGCAATTTGTGAAAATAAAGATGTATAGTAAAATTTTTTAAAAACAAAGTTCAATTTTTAGAGTGTAAATAATAAAGCGATAAGAAACGGAGATTACTCTTCAGCAAATCAGTCATCAAATTCCTTTTTCACAATTATGCTAATTATATTATTTTTGAATGTACCATAGAAATCGTATCTTTATCATCGCATATTTTAGAAAAGTGAAATTTGCAGACATAATTACTAAATTTAGTATTTCATTATCATTATGACATATCCTTATAATGTTAATAGAATGAAAATATTAAACATTATTTCATGTATATATATATATAATAAATATTATATTATCCAACCTAAAGCCCTTAAGGGCAGAATTTTAAAGGTTATACGTACATGTATATATATGTGTGTGTGTGTGCAAGTTTTATGTCCTGAGAAAAGGACGCCATAAAGTGCACATAATTTTTCTATACTTATCTATATAAAAATCCGATTTATAAATATACTTCTTATAAGTATTCTCAGTAAATGTAATGAAAATAGCAAAATAAATAAATAAAGTTAAATTTGGAACAATGCTTAAAAGTATTGTAAGTATTATATTAAATAGTTAACTTAAAACAGTGAGGATTAAGTATAAAAATATTGTACAAACATTTAAATATTACAAAATTACAACATTTCATTTTTTAATAAAACATCATTATCAAAATGATAATTAGGATCATGATTTCTTCAGTTAAATGAATCAAAAAATTAATTTTACAATATAAACAGATAGACATAAATAATAGTACCAATAATATGAAGATATTGATAAAGCTTTGATTTGACTTAACATCGCAATAAATTAGTAAATAATCACATTAATATTCCTGTTCCAAAAATATTTCAAAACACGCACTTCCATTATTTCAAGAGCTTTTTAACAAACCACATGACAGCATAGATTTTCTAAATTTCCAACTTATTGTTATAATTGTCCCTAAAAGCTTCCAAGTTTAAATTACAATAACTATAAATTTTTATGTATATAAATCTAAGAAAATAGAAATGTGAATAAAGTTACGAGTATCTCTCTATAGATCAATGTTTTTTTAAGTATATAAACTAGGTTGATAAATTTTGTTTATTTCAAAGACAGAAAAAACTTTTTTGTTTTCAAAACTGTATATCAATTATGTTGATAAATATTGTTTATTTCAAAGATAGTAAAAAAAACCTTTTTTGTTTTCAAAACTATTAATTGTGTTTAGTTCAAAATTGTTTCCTCGAATCAAATAAGAAACACTACAGAAGAACAAACATTCAAATATATTTTCTGATATTAAAGAAAAGAAATTGTTTAACAATCATTTTCTGTTAAAGTTACAATACAAAGTTTGATTATTAAATTACATAATTTAAATAACAACATTTCAGTATTGCTAAGCACCACTACAACTAGATTAAATCTTTAAACATTGAAATATTATTTTAGAATCTTATTCTGTTTTAAAAATAAATTCCGATTTATATTTTAGGAAGGAAAGGAAATAGTATTGGGCCTATTTTAAAGGATATTTTGCTTTTCATGCTATACTGAAACCTTTTATAAAGTATTGAAATTCAGAATATTTTGAAGAAAAAATTCAAAGGAATCTTTTATATATATATCTGAATCTCAAATCGTGAAGGACTTTGTGACAATAAATATTCATTCTTCCCACGGCATTTGTCATCGTCACGTAGAATGCCAAGTAGTATTAAGAAGAAGAAAAGAAATACATATTATGTGGTATTCACCTCTGAGAATTCAGACACATATATAAATGGAAAGAAATATATTCTTGTATTTTCTAAGCAAATATTATACAGGATCCTTGTATTATACTTCTGAATGTATATCAAAAAGAAGCGTATCAAAACATAAAGTATCATACTCAGCTCTAAATAGAGAATTCAACAAAGAGTATCATTCCATATGCAAATGTAAAAGACAAACTGAATTCACTTTGTTCTGCATAATTAATAGCAATAAAATGTCAGCTTATTCTTTTTACTCTTAGCACACGTACATTTTTAACAATTGTTATTCATATATCAATTGTAAATTAAAGATATTTACAAAAATGTCCAGTAAAATTTGAAAGAGTTCAAACTAAATATGAAACAATTTTCTTTACTTTCTTAATTTTGAAAATAAGTAGGTACTTTTAGTATATTCAGAGTAATCTAATTATACTTTTTTATGAGGGTATTAACCAGACTTTAGGTCTTAAAGTAATAGTTATTTTAGCTTATCAGATCAAAAGAAATTGAAACTATAATCTGGAATATACCAAAATGACGTTAAATTAGAAAATAAGAAAATATCAGATAAGTTAAAAAATTATATATATATATATATATCTACTCAATAGGAAATACAAATATACAAGGGATAATTTACACATTTATATACATTACTGCAAAAGATTTTAGGATGAAAGAATATACTTATCAAAAAATATTCTTTGTATCAAATGATACGTATCCCAGTATATGTATTTATGATACAAATCTCTTTTTGAAAATTTCTCCATAATTCCATTGAAATGAATAAATTTACAAAACACTTAAAACAAACAGTTCTTTTTAAAGATATAAAAGTATATAATTGCTTTTTTAAACATTTCTAACTATTTCAGTAGTAAAATTAGCAATGCCAATCTCATGATTTATTTTATTTATCAAAATCATATTAAAATTATGGAAAACAAGATATTTTAAGACAATAGGGAACTTTGACTAATAAAGTGATTTCGTTAAATTTGAAATTTTGTTTTTTATGTTTAGCATTATTTATCAGGTCAAACGAAGGTTTTAATAACTGTGAGTACTAAAATATTTTAAATATTTTGTCATAATAAAAATGAACTCACAAAACTACAGAAAAATAACACTAAAGTATACATAATTAAATTACTAACCCCGCTATGCATACCACTATTTATTTAAAAAATTACATATGCTTAAGTTAATTAAAATAAAATATAGAATTTGGTAAACTGACAAAACTATGATTTTTGCTTAAATAATTTTATTTGCATCAAAAAGTTATTAAAACTGATTCACTCCACAATTATCCAGAAAAAATGCATTTGACCTTTTATTTTCACTTAAATTATTTCATATATCTCTAATGAGTATAAACAATTGATATAATTGAATAGTTTTAAGAAGGAAAATTAAATATAAGAAGTCCTGATCCATCCATTGAAATAAAAGTTTATTTCTTACTTATTTACAATTTTCGTAAATTGTTTTATTGTTTCCACCAAAACATTTCATTTCTTCATAAAATATAGCTTCATTATTTATAATATAAAACGCTGATAATTTATATTTCTTCGTTTATCAATTTGTAGTTAATAAACATATACGACTTTTTATTAGTCTTAATTTTAAAATAGATTTGCGTATATGAATTTTTCAAATATTAGAATAATTTTATTTTTTGTTGTACTGAAATAACAATGAAATTTTTTGGAGTTAAATGATTTTGATAAACTTAAACTTCCTCTTCTAATATATATATATATATATTAACATATAATTAAAATACACAGTTTTATATTACAAAATTATTTTTATAAATTTTATAAATATATTAACAAATATTTAGTAATTTTTAGATAAATGTATATAATGAAAAAATTGAATATTTATATCGCAGAATTATCTCAATGATTTTTTAAATTCTCTTCTTTGACAATTCGAAACAAAAGCTGTATTATAAACGCAAATTATATTTATAAATTTTCTCTTTGCGTTTTGTAAAAATATATTTTGATGAAGTTAAGCGTTACACATATATAGGCACAGAGTATATTTATAAACTGAATACACAATTATTAGTAAATAACACATTCAAGTGAATATAAGCTTGTGAACATATGAAATTTTTGGAAAAAATGCAGATAAATGAGGCACATATAAGGCATATAATTTACATATAATTTTAGGCACTGGGAACAAATATAGAAATGGAAAAAGTGAGAATAAAAACATGACGTAATCGAGAAAATGTGGGAAATTAAATTATTTTCATATTTGAAAAAAAATTACTACTATGTTATTTTAAAATTACAGTACAAAGTTATTTATTATAATATTTATGATGTCAAAAATGCCTAAAATTACTAATACAAGTAAAATAAATAGTCACATTTTTTTTGGTAAATCGCAGATAATTTTATTGCAAAACATAGTATACCTGTTTCAATATAAAATCAATAAAAAATTAACTCCTTGTTAATTAAAATACACGCACATATGTTAAACATTTGTTCTGTAGCCTTTTTAATGAGTAGTATGTTAAATTATGAAAATAGAAGTGAACGTTAATTTCAGGCAAATTTTTTCAAACATACCACAAATCTATACAGAACTATCAAAAAAATAATTTAAAATATAATTTTTTTAATGAATTATTAACTATTAACTTTTAATAAATTATTGTACACTTTAGAAGAGTTCAGCACTTCAATAGCTGCATGATCGTTCCCATTAGATTAAAAAAGCGAAGGATTGGGGGGGGGGGAGGACAAATTTCTTCCTCCTGGGTTGCTTCACCTTCGTGAGTTATAGGCGTACCAATTGTAATATGTGGCATCCAAAATCCTTCCCCTGATGTGGTGTGTAGAGAAGAGTGCGCCAGTTCAGGTATGACATCGTCACCGGACCACCTTTCAAAATTATAAGGAGTTAGTGATACAGGAATATTTAGAACCCGTTAACCTTAAAATACTATCCAACCCTTCCATTATCGTTACATATGTAAAGTTTTGTATGATGCATTTATAATTTACAATATATTGATATTTATTATTTATCTTTGAGTTATTAAGTATAAATAATAAATATCAATACATTAAGATTATCATCTTAAGATTCTGTTATCTAAAATAAAATTATTTTAAATATAACTAGAATATGATTGTTGATGGTAAATAATCCATTTTGAAATATCTCATTAAAATTCTCTATAAAAGAAAATTAAATAAAATTTTCAAAATTTATAAATATAAGTATAATTGCTGAAAATAGGAACTTAATTAAAATCTTAAATAAATTTTCACACAAAATTGAAAATACAGAAATATGAAAAACTATTACATTTTAATTTTATTTAAGGCATTAAAAACTATATAAATGCATGTGTGTGTGTGTATCTAGAGGCGTGTGTACAGATTCAAGCATATATAAATCATCCTATGTCATGTTGAAAATATATTTATTACATATAAACAATTAATTCAGTTTAAAGCGGGTTGACTTATAATTATCTATAGTGAATCAGAAAATTTAAATTTTATTCTAAATTTCATTTCATAAAATGCAATAATCATATGAATACTTCAAATTTGATATAATATGTCCGAACAAAAGCTTGCATGCCAGTAAGTTAATGTAAGTCAAGGGAATTCCATGACTCTGCAATTAAAGGAAATAAATTACATCTTGGGAATTCTGAACGTGATCAGTTCCCTGGCAGCAACTCCAAGAAGTGAAAGTGCGTCCAGGGAAATCACAGGTGGAAATCTTTCGTAGGCCAGCAATCCATTTAGAAGATAACCCACAATTATACTTCTGACTCTTCACTGTAGCAGTGATTTAGCTTCAAGCGCTTTCTAATATTAGTGAATATAAATATTCCTAATATTACTGAATATAAATATTCCATTTATTGTAATTATTGAATGAATTTATGTAGTTATTAGTTTTTTGAATAAAATTGTATAATCATAAATAACACAAGATTTACACTATTATGGGAAATAAACATTTCCCACACTTTTGCATTTTAATAAAATTAAATCAGACATTTTTCTGAAGGTTCTTTTTAAATCGATCCTTAATTCGGTTATGAATTAAATGTATAAATGTCATACATAATCCTTAATTTTTGTCACATGCATTTCATTTTTCCTTATATTTAATCGTAAACTTCAAAAATACTAAAAATTTTAAAAGATTATTTTTTTCGCAAATTAGAATCTTTGAGGAAGCATTTTTTCGAAAAGATATCCCAAATTTACAGTTTGCCGTTCCGTTATAGAAATTTGCATTTAAAAAAACGTTTAGTACTTATATATATATATATATATATATATATATATATATATATATATATATATATATATATATATATATAGAAAGAAAAGAAAGAAAGAAAAGTAAAGAAATCCATAGTACAGAGAATAACATATATAATACCAACACCAGCAAATCAGAATTAATTTATATATTAGATTAAAGGTAAGGCTTCCAAAATTAAATTTTTGAAATTGAAATAAAGAAATACTTTTGCAATGAATAATTAAATTCAAAAAGTTAAATAGTGTAGAAACATGCAGTAATTTAAAATAAAAGTATGTTTAAGGAAATTTAAGTAATGTTTAAGAAAATGAATGTAGAATTTTGGGTATATATATATATATATATATATATATATATATATATATATATATATATATATATATATATATATATATATATATATATATATATATATATATATATATATATATATATATATATATATTCAGGGTGCGGCAGTACCAACTAAACAGTATTTAGGAATAACAAAAGTAATTTAACCTGGATGTACAGTGAAAATTGCTTTTACTTTCTAAATTAGTATGATATACCATTTTACATTGATATAATTTTAAAATCAATATCCTCAAGATGTGTTTTAAGATAAATATCCTCAGACGTTAGCATCAATATATTGTTGTAGAAGATCACTGAAGTTTCCAGCAGCTCTTGCATCCATATCACTTGGTATGGCGTTCGCCTCATCAATAATTCGCTCTTTTTACTCTACTAGGATGTAAGGGTGGTTTTTTTTTTTACCTTCAGATTTTCTCATTTTCATTCGGATATTTTCATTTTCATTCGGATATTCTCATTTTCATCAAACATTTTTATTCAGATATTCTCAAAGTAAGCAGTTACACATGCTCGAATTTGGTGACCGCTAAGCCAACCTAAAAGAACCTCTCAAAGAGACGAGGAGTGCCGGAAATATTTCTTTCAAAACATCGAGGGAAATTCAAGTGTAGTGAGCTGTAGCTTCATCCTTTTGAAACCACAAGTCCACCAGTCCATGTTCTTCAAGAATCTTGACTATTCTGAGTTGTAAAAAAATTTCAACATTTCAAAACGTGTGGAATTAAATATCCTTCCTTTTTCCTCAAAAACTTAAGGGTCAATAATGCCCTTAACATTTTTGTATATGACCCACCACATGTCACTTTAGGAGAATATAGTGATCTTTCGTGAATTATTCTGAGGTTATTCTTAGCCTAGTAGTGAAAGTTTTAGTTATTCACGCTCTCACTCAGATGAAAATGTGTCTCATCACTTCTGAAGAAAGCTTTATTCAGAGGCATCTGAGCAAGCATTTGCTCACACAGAATTTGAGGGTTAACTTAGTTTTCTGAGCGTAATTCTTGAACAATCATTATTTTTAAAGGATGGAACTTCAAATAGTAGAACTCAGAATTATTATTAAACTGCGATATGAAATCTCCAATGCAACAGCATGCTGTCGAGCAGAATGTTGCAGTGATAGTGGAACTGCTGTTTTCACCCGCGGCACATTTTCTGGCGTTCTAATCGATCTGCCTCGGCCATGTTTATATATTCCTAGCTTGCTACCAGTTTCCTCTAAATGCCGAACCCATGAACGAAATGTGTTTGCATTAGGAACGACATTGTTGAGTGGAGTTTTAACTGTCACCTAAATGCTCGTTATGTAGCGACAACAGTTCGGTTAACTTCATTATAAACGCGAACGGCAAAACTACGATGTACATCGGTCCAAACCATGTCGGCTATTGAAATGAGGTCACCAACGGAACAAAGGCAGACTATATGCAACTGCTTACCGCTCCCACAGCCCCAGTGCGGTAATCGATAGAAACAGCGTATTAGGTTCTGACGCATTCCTATATATATATATATATAGAGAGAGAGAGAGAGAGTGAGCAGCAATACTGCGATAAGATAAACCGCAATCCCGGTACGCTACAATTCGACCTTTATCAAAGTCAGAAACGTGCTGGTACGCATTTCTCCATCTTACACGAGGCATCACAACAAGTTTTCACCAGGCAACAATGTTCAAATGCAATTTGTGTATGAGGAACCGGCTGAACAATTTCCTCATTTAAATACAATGTAGGTGTCGCTACTGGCGCCTGCTTTGTCTGAATGCGCTGAAAAGCTAATCATATGCATATCACAGCACCTTCTTCCTTTCGTATAAATTTCACGTCTGTAGCATGTCGCTTTCTTGGTGTTGCAGTTTTAATGGCCAGTAGTGTATATGTATATATATATATATATATATATATATATATATATATATATATATATATATATATATATATATACACAATCAAATACTGGATCCAAACAGGTAAATGGACGCTTAATCATTTGGCTTTTTTAGTTGCATCGATCATTTGTATTTGTGAATGAAAAATGACTGAAGAGCATCCAGTTAATCAACTTTAGATAGAGTAAATTATTTTGTAGGAAGTGATAGTAAGAATTAATTAAGGCTCTCCAAATTGAAATGCGCAACTTCAAAATTATCATTTTGTTCAGCTTTTGATTTTATGATTGAAGTAGTTTTCTTGAGATGCTATTTGAATAATGAATATGTTACATATATTCATTTTTTAATTAAATAATATGAAATTGAAGTGACAAAGATTAAAGTTTATAATTTTTTTATTTTACATAGTGAACTATATAGGTATGTCAGAATTAGTTTAATTTCTAAATACTTAGTTTCTCAGTGCGAATGCAATGATATTAGTATTTATTTGACAAAATTCTTTGATATAATTTAAATATTTGATCTGCCCATATTGTCCAACTTAATTTAGAATGCGATACTTTAAAATAAAGAATTTCAAAAAGTCATCTTTAAAATATTAAAGAAACATTTGCTGTTGTAAATATTAGAAAGTCATCATTTTTGCAATACGAATTTTGATTCATTTCGAAATTTGATTTATTTTTAACTGATATATATATATATTATCTACAAATTTAATCAAAATCTTTAAAGTGTGTTGCTATATAATAGAAAGATATTGAAAGTGGAATATTCAAAATAATTAGCTTTTTTGCAGCTAGATCTTTGCGTTTGTTATAAGTAATTGAATAAAAATATTTGGGGAATAATATTAAAAGTAATATGGACAAATCTAGTTGAGTTCAGTTAGACTAATTGGGTACAGTTAGGAAATATATCCGAAACTATATCCAATAGCATAAGAGTAGCAACTACCTCATTACCACATAAGAAATATTTGCGATTTTGTCATAATTTTTCTTCTTATACCCCTTAGAGTTGGATGATCTTACTGAAGATGACGCTAATGCAATAGATACTTCTAGCGTCTCTTTAACT
Organism: Latrodectus elegans; assembly: GCA_030067965.1. Taxonomy (NCBI): domain Eukaryota; kingdom Metazoa; phylum Arthropoda; class Arachnida; order Araneae; family Theridiidae; genus Latrodectus; species Latrodectus elegans. The sequence goes on from CM057813.1 coordinate 38,341,602, forward strand.
GAAATAAATTACATCTCGTGATTTCTGAAGGCGATCTGTTTTCAGATAGTCCAGCGTCAAAAGTAAGAAATATCCAGGGAAATCTCAAGTCGGCTATTTCTAGTCTAGCATTCCATTAAGCGGATTACCCGAGATTAACCTGTTGAACTCAAGCTCAAGTTACAAATGACTTGTCGTTTCCTATGGTAAAATGAAATGGCGCAGAAATGTACTGATCAATAAAATGTTTCCTTGGAAGAGGAATCTTTTTATTGTTAGAAAAAAAGCTAATATACTATGTTTTCATGAAATACATTACAACTTTCCTTGTATAAAGTATTTACTAATTTAATTATAAAAGTTGTAGGCAGAATTTTGATAAACATATTTTATTTTTACTACCACATAACTTCAAACTTAGTTGTAAGACAGTGACAAATATGTGAATCCATGAAACCTATGAAATAATTCAACATTTTATTTCATTTAGCTTATCTTGCTAACATATATCTTGATAATACGCATAAAATTACAGTTTAAAAATGTTAAGAATATTTAAAAATTTTACAATGTTATCTTTTCTAAAATGTTTAAGATTTATAATAATATGTATAGAACATTTCCACATGTAATGCACACGCATTTTACATTACATTAAATGTAAATATATTCTTTATCAAAAAAGGTAAAATGAAATGTAAAATTATTTTTTATAATTTTATGTATTTTTAAATAAATAAATAAATTTTTATTTGAATTGCCAAAAGTTAAAATAAAATACTTTAAAAAAACTAAAAGATGATATTCATGTATTTGATTGCAACGAACTCATCAACTTATACAAATTATAGTAAAATCCCTTTTCACATGTGATAATATAACATTAAATAAAATCAAAATTCATATATATCTATATTTGCTAGATATTAAGCGTGTCATCATATTTCAATATTTTGGTATCATGATTTACATGGGATTTGAAGATGAATTAATGCGGATACTCAGGTTCTTAAACTTAATTTCTGAGACTCCTTTGTGAATACTGTTTAAAATATTTAATAATATACATGCTTTCCACAATTTTATTAACTTGACAAATTCAAAGGATTTGGTATATTTATATAGTACTATTACAGTATTACATATATACTAGTATTACATTACTATATTACTAGTACTACATATATTAAATACAAACAGCATACATATCGAAATTCAGAGAAAACATGGGACACATAAGACAACAATAACTTTAACGTAAAGTGATAACCAAAACACTTTTGCAAAATGAGATAAAGCACAAATAAAAATTCTTTCAACTTTTTGTGCAATTGTTAATGAAATAAAATAAATATTTCAGATAAATAAAAGTGAATCTGTTATTTTATTATTGTTAAATATAGATTAAAAATCAAATCTTGTTAATTATATGTACATTATTGTTATCATTGACTTAAAAAATTATCAAATAATGTCTATAGAAAGTAATGCTACATTGAAATAGTAAGAGCTGTGTTCATCAGAGGTCAAACTAATTTAAAAAAAATAATCTTGTCATTTGGCGAAATACAAAATTTATTTTAGTTAAAAAATCTTTGAGACGTTTCATTATTCATATATTTAACGTATCATAAAATGGATAATTTTATAAAGAATTACAAACAAAAAATTCAGCTAATATATGTATATATAAAACATATTCATCTAAAACATTATGTTACAGAGTGTTGATGTTTTTTGGCAATTACATGTTAAACACATGCATTTCTCCTTTTGAATTTGCATGTTATTTTAAAGAAAAGGTATAACGATAAGACAAATGGAACAACACATATGAACACACATTTTTATGCACACAGCATATACACAAAAATTCAGTTTATCATTCAAATACTGATTGCGTTTGGTTTTACAATTGTTAAAATAAACATAAAATAAAGAACAAACAAGTTAACTTTTTTGTGGTGTGCTTTGCCAATCTTTATATTTTTTATTACAGATCTCCTTTATGAATTCCTTTCTCAAATCAATATTTTAATATAAATGAAAATCGTTATAACCGAAATAAGCACTAGTTTTAAACTCATTATTTGTAAAATATGCATACACAGATATACTGTAATTTTCTATTAAATTGACGATACTGAAAACATTAAGATGGTCATTAATTCACCTCATTTTAAAATAATGTTAATTTTCGCATTTCATTACAAGACTCTTTGCGAATCATATATCGTATATTTACTTTCTATTGTTATTCAAAAATTATGAAATTATAAATTATGTAATTCTACTTCTAATAAAGATTCATTATATATTATAATTTACTTAAATTATTAATGAAGTGTTTATAAGACACTTCACATTTTCATTGAACATTTACAAACTTGATACGTAAGTAGTTATTGAATTTTATAATTATTTTGCAAATAAAAATTTTTCATTATGGTTATATTAAAGAAACATCTTTAAATTATGTATGGCGAGCATATTAATTAGTATTTATATGCACTTAATATACCAAGATAAAATTAAATGTTATGGAGATAAAAATATTTTGAAGTATTAAAGTGCATACAGTGAGATGACTTTTTGAATCAATTTCTTTTCTTGAATTTTGCATTAAATTCTATGTAATAGTGTAAATCTATTAACTTAAAGTTTTGATTTTGAATTATTCAAATGTTAATCTACGGAAGGATTAAAAGATACATAACAATAAGGTAAAAGCTGAAACGATTTTGATAAAATAAAATACTTTGATTTTGCAAATCATAATATCACAAATTATACCACAGTAATTCCATCAACAATGTCCAGCTGCCTTTCATGATATGCAATAAATCAATGACGCAGTTACAGTTCTAAGCAATTTCAGAACAGCAATCATTATGAATGAATAATTCTATGTTGAGAAACAATTTAGATGATGAAATATTTCTATATAATGGTGAGCGGCTTGGCGAATTAATTAAACCTGAAATTAAACTGCTTGAACTATTGAACTTGCTGTAGTCATTTAAATGTGATAATTCTAAAATGATGTATACTGGTTGTCATTAACGTTCCTCTAAATGTTATTAGAAAGGAAGGAATGAAAACAGAATTTTGAGATTATGGAATTAAATTTTCACATGTTAGGAGTTTGATTAAAATGAATTAGAGGCATGGATGTTAAAAGTGAAAAGGTAAGTTTACATTTACTTCTCCAGTGGTTTTTACTTAGAATATGAAAATACAAAAAGAATATCTAAAAGCAGGATTGAGAAAACAAATATATTGTCTAAAATGGGAGCTTTTCCTCTGTTGAAAATTAATAAATAACTGAAGCAAAATCAATTAGAAAATAGTTATTTTGAAAAAGAAAAAAAAACTTTTTTATGAAAACAAGCAAATGTTAAGCGATTCTATGTGGCTTAATATGTTGTAACAACAGTGCATATTTTCTAAAATTTAAAATCAATACAAAACTGTTTAAACTAGGAATAGAAATTTAGAAGAATATAAAAAAAATTAGTTTGTGTGTACAATTCTACATTTTCTTTGCCAAATATTCTGTATGTTAATTAAGATTTTAAGCGATAATTATTTGAAAATTAATAATTAATAAAAAGGAAACAAACATGAAAATATCTATTAACAAAAAATGATTCTATATACAAACAAGTAAAATTTAAACGATGTTAGGTGGCTTGAAATGGTGCAACAATAGTGTATATTATCAAAAATTTTAAATTAAAATCTGAATGGTTAAACTGAAAATGCAAATTTGGAAGAATATATATGACAATATGGTAAAAGTCTAGATTATATTTAGTAAACATACTTTTTGTTAATTATAAAATTTCAAATAGTAAATCATCAAAAACAAGAAAAAATTGTAAGTAAACTAACACAATAAACATACGGATTTGAATAAAAATAGTACGAAGATTTATTACAACCATAAAACACAAGATACGGGTGATGGAATCCACGGAAATAGCTTTTCATATAAAAATACTATTTTCAAAATTATTTTTCATAACAAATCATTCGCAGGGATTTTAATGAATAAATTGAGGTAAATCCGAGAATAATTTTTAACTATTTTTGCAAAGTATTTTAAGCAAATGTAAAGCTGTAGAATGTTAAGAAAATAAGTAAAATTTTATACAAACAATAACAATGTATATTAAAATTTAATACTTACATATTTAGAAAAGTTTGTAAACATTTTTTTAATATTCTTATGCTGGCATTACTATTAACGCCTTTAAACCATTAAAAGCTTAGAATTTTAATGTTTCCACAAAGTATAAATCATTAAGCACTACAAGTTTTCATGGTTTTATTCTTTTCTGAGACAAATTATGAGGTTTTACTGATATCAATATGTACGACTTCCAAAAAACAGACAATAGAATTTTACGTTATGGATTGAACTCTTTCTGTGTTAAAATTTTAAAATATTTCTTTAAACAGAAAATTCATTTCTTATTTTTTACATAAAATGCAAGGTAAGTAGAATAGTTAAATATTTAAACGAGACTTATAATTCCAAGTTAATTAATCAAATTACTTTCTTATTTTTATCTTTCAGCTTTCTTATTGTCATGCTTCGTTTTCAGAAAATTATAATTGGAAATTTTTCATTGAATTTCAAATCCTTGAGGGTATCATTAAAAGTATAATATTCCTGTATTACATATATATATATATATATATATATATATATATATATATATTAATTTGGGTATGTATTATTTTTAAGTCCCAAAATTTAATCATAAAGGAGAAAATTGTAGTTGGTAAAGATACTCAAAAATTTGCATTAACTATTTTTTTATAATTCCAGAATCAATAAAACTTGAAGCTGCTTATTTTATCTGATACTTTTGATACTGTTAAATCAAATAAGTTATATTCAAAATAAATTTCCAAATTTTTAACAGTTATATATATATATATATATATATATATATTGCTCAGAATATTTTAACGCCATAATGTCACAATTATTGTTTTTTAGTGTTTCTCTCACTATGCACTGCTTAAATGTATGAAAATATTAACAAAAATATCTTGATATGTTTTTTTCAGAGTAATGTTCAAGTGTATAAATTTAATAACCAGTAACTATACAAAATTATTCATCACCTTCTAAATTTTTATTAACTAGTACTTTTAAAAAAGGGTATTTATTAAATGTTGTTTTTATAAAAATAAAAAAAAATAATGATTCATTGTTTTTTTATTTATTTTTTTTTTTTGGTTTAATTAAAATTTAACCATTTAAATATTCGAAAATAACTATATATTGTGGAATTCATTCATCGTGTCCTGCAAATCGTCCCTTTTTCATTCAATATATATATTAGTTGAACCCAACTCAATTTAAATCAAGAACATGTCAGAATTCTGTTAAATAATACAATGCATAACATTCGGAGTTTAGGTTCGTAGTGGTCATTTAACAAGTACAAATTATTTGCAAGTCTGGTGAGGTACATCATTCTGCGAGGTCATTAGACTCCCACCTCATTTTCGCGGGCGAAGCAGCTCGTCAAAGAGCGATTAGGGTTTCACAAACTGGAGTGTTTTCGCTAACTGTGTTGCAGATCTCCACTGACGATAGGCTGGTAAAACGTAGCCTGAACACATATTGTACTAACTTCCCTTTTCAGGGTGTTCTGATAGCAGTCAGATAATTAAGTAGTGTTGTTTGTAATGATTAGATTCAGAACTTACTATACTTAGCCTTCATTTTGCACGTCATTTGTTGCAAAGTGTCAATTAAATCCTATTATTTTTATTTTTAGCTTTACGCATTTTTGGTTTGAAGCAAATCATTTGACTAGAAGCATTATTTTTGCATGATTTTTCAAGAATTTTTTTTATCTTGGAAAATATTAAATTATTTTACATATCTAACATTTCATTTTAATATTATTTTACTTATTTAATTTATTTGCTTATAGACTTTTTACAAATAATTATTACATAACTAATAAGTTGATAAATTTTACAAAAGAATTAAATAAAAGCATGCTGATAAATTTTAATTGAATTAAAAAAATATTTTATTTGATATATATTAACATCTTTTGATTCAATTTCAATAATAACAGAGATTTTTAAATGTTTTCATTTTCTTTTCCATCATTCCTTTCTAAAATTTTACTTAAGCATTGATTGTTTTTAAATATCAATCCTCTAAAATAACAACAATTTGATTTTTTTTAGATTCGCTATTTTATTTTCTATGTTATTTCCCTTTATTCGTAATATTAAAAGAGTATCCAGGATGAAAGTTTTACATATAAACCTATTTCTGCAGTTTGTTTAAAACAATTCTTATGTAAAAAGCAATAACCTCAAAATGCCGTTATTTGCTTTTTTAAAATTTAGTCTAAAATATCAGAACAGTTGTTTCTACTGCGATACACCAAATTATATTCAGTAGTTGTATATTAATACGATACCTTTGTATAAACAAAGTAACTAGTAGCTTTTCATATCTATATCATATACATAAAATAAATTTAATCTCTTTGGGCCTTGTTATTTATATATAAAACTCTAAAATGGATTGTGTAAAAGAAAAAAGTTTATATATGCGAGCATAACATCAATTACAACATACACTTAAGTTCAGTTACGAACATTTTTTATAATTCTGTTATTTATTCTACTATACTTTTACTAAATTGAGAAAAATAGTAGAGTGTTTTACAATTGTCAGGAAAAATGGAAAATAATATATGTACTTTGATTATTTTAATAATTTTTGATTGAAATTCATGGATTGTTAGAGTTCATTTATTTTATTTATTCTTTAGGTATAAATTGTTATCTTTCGATATAAACTTTGTTACATTTTGAAGTTATTTTACTTCCTTTCTGAAATTTTACTATTATAAAATTAATTATCTTACATAATATCTTTCCAATAAACCAATGATTGAAACATCTAATGAAATTATCAGAAGCAATTATAGTTAAAAAATTAAATGTTATGAATTGCAACTGTTTATTAGTGCTATGCAATAGCAGGCATGAATTTATTTTGAGCTTCAAATTTCTTTTATAGACATATGATAATAATTCAGATTTAATCAAAAATCATATTCATGATATATTTTTGTTATTAAAATAAGTGCATTTTACATGAATTTTTAAAATAATAATAAGGAAGCGATGCGGATTAATGAATTATTATTTGTTAGTGCTCATTTATTATTTTAAAAAATAAAAATACTAATCATTCATAACAGCATGCAGATTTTCTGCAATACGATGGATGATAAATCAGATTTATTCAAAAATAATTCATATAATGAAGTTTTTTGAAATTATGATTCGCAATTATGATAAATTGAACACAATAACATTATGCACATATAATCTACACATACGCGTTTATATTTATAGATCTAAAATTAAGAAAAGTGTACGCTCCTAGCTAGCTTATGCACTTCAAAGAATCTAAAATGTTTAAACATATTTACCCAAATCAGCTTATAGAAGTAGATTTGGATGAATAAATTACTTTATATAAGTAAATTAATTCATTTCAAGAAAACTATTGCTAAAATAATATCAATACAAGCTAGGGGGTGTGTAAATGGTTTTATTACAATTAGACATCTTGTCATTTACGGAAAATACAATTTTAACTTCCAAGCTTTCTAGATCTTAAGTACTTAAACTTTCATGTATGTATCAAATCAAAAATCTCTATTCATTTTAAAAGTCTATTCATTTTAAAAGTTTTACTTTTTGTATGAAAAATAATCTAATTCATACATTTTAAAATGAGCATAATTGCTTAATACACATATAAATGCATATTCAAGTGAAAAGCATTCCGGTCAGTGAAAAGGAATAATATATTCTCTTCTTACTATCTAGATTATTATCTTGTTACATTGTTATTATGGAATGTCTAAATAATATATTTGTAATGGGAATTTCTGCAAGATTTTTAAGGTTTATTTGAATTAATATCTAAAAGAAACATATGTATTTGACATTAAGTTATTTTGAGTAATAATTCAATAAGTGCAGAAAATCCGTTTACTGGAAACTTTTATCAAAACATATGGAGCTCTAAGAGCAAGTGCGCATTAAATCTGTATATTTATTGATTTAGGAATAAGTCGCTTTTATTAAAAGTCACAAACATCATGACCATAAGAGAATCTGGGAAATACAGGATGTAATGAATGAATCTTTTTTATAAAATAAAACGAAAAGAACTATATGTTCTGAATAATATTTCTCTTCCTTCTGAAGCTTACCTAAAAAGAACATTTTGCCCTACTTTCAGAAAGCTCTGTAACTTGGCTAAAATATTGGACTTTTTTAAGTGTCGCCAACTCCATTTATTATTCGATATGACGAAGTAATGTTGAGGGAACCGGAAGTAATTTACCATGTCCGTCCCATCACTCGGAGGAAAATGTGCCTCCTTTGGTAGAAAGGAAATAAATTCATGAAAAAGTTATTTTATCACACATGTAAAAATAGTGTCTGGGCATTATTCTTATAAAGTGTAATAATTTATAAATATTTAACCTTATATGTTTTTCTTTTCTGTTTTATAAATTGGAACAGCATATTTTTTTAAAGTGCAGACATTTTATTAAAGTAAGGTTATGCTAATAATTTATTTATATTTTTGAATAATTACCACAATTGTGAGTCAAATAAGTTATTGCAAAAGCTACATAAAAATTATAGTATTCATTCGTTTGTAATAATGGAAAGGAATAATTTTGCGATCAAATACTTACCCAATACTGAAAGTAACAAAAACATTTTTAGCATCGTGACAAATCACCTAAAATAATTAGCCACCATTTTTATTAGATAAAAGTTATTTTACTTTAAGTGATAAATTATTTTATGAAAGTTATTTTACTTTAAGTGATAAATTATTTTACTCCTGGAGTACACTTTGATGCAAATTATAGGAGTTGAGAGGGATGAATATTAAAATAAGCTTTATGTATTTCGGGTATTTTACTACATTAAATTGCAAATTCCAATTTATTTTGTAAAGGGTAAATATTTATTGATTGAAAAGAACTTTATAAGTTAATTTTAATGTCATTTTAATAATTAAAAAATGTGTTATTAATTTTTTTTTTCTTATTTGATGATATAGCTTAATTTTGACATATTTCTGTAAAATAAAATGCACATTACTTTCCTCGAGAGACATAAAATCAATAACTTTCAAATCATTAGATAGCATCTTGTTCATAATCTTACTAGTAAGTCCAAAGGCACTATATTTGAATTCATACAAAATTTAGTTAATTTCATTGGTTAAATCACTATTTTATTATGATAAAAGAGATGAAAAATTCAACTATAAATATTTCATATGAGTATATTAAATATATCAAAAACTTTATAACATTAAAACTTCATCACAATAAAACAGTTATAATAATTCATGCATTGCTTCACACGCTGAAATTTTATAATATATATATATATATATATATATATTAGAATTAGCATTGCGAATACTATATTACTATATTCAATATGGCAAATCAAATTCAACATTAGTGATAATGTTAGTAAGAAAAGAATTAAGTAGTACAATATATTCATCAATGATAGTATAAATATGTGTGTGATATAAACTGACTATGCTTGCTCAAATTTAATTTAGAAACAAAAATATTGAATGTTTGTATATAGCAACTTCATTTTCACTTCCCTGTTAAAATTGGGTGGGCGTATCGATAGTAAAATTTGTAATATAAATTCTGAGCAACATATTTTTTAATAAAATATCAATTTACGAGGATTTTGAAAATAAATATTCATATATTTTGAAAAAAAAGAAATCCATGTATGAGTCTATATGCGCATTTACTTTAATATGGACATACTACAGAAAAAATATTTATCTTTCCTTAAATATCAATGGAGAATTATTTTTCCTCACTATATTCATATTAATTTCCAGATCATTTACTAAATTTTTAAAGTGAAGTGGATTATTTCAAAACACTTGCTTTTGCAATAAACGAAAATAATATGAATTTATGAATATAAGATATTTAGTGTAATGGGTTTTGGAGAAAAAATATTACTTTGATCTTATATACATCTTATTTTTAAATGACGTTGTAAGACATTTTGTAAATAATAGAAATATTTTTATTTTTAAACTAATAAATTGGCGTGTTCTTTAGCTTTCCGAAAAGGACAAACAACGATTATTTACATTGTTTTTATTTTCCAATTACTGAATCCTATAATTCTTACAGTAACAATTTGAAATATTGCTTAGTAGTCAGCAAATAATTAAAGAATGAAAAAAATATTTATTCCGACAATGTTTGAGTATCCTAATGAAATATAAACATGGTCATATGTATAATCAATTCATATATTTTTATTTACTTTTCATGATAATGTACGTCTCCAAATTTAAATTAAACTTAAATTAATTAAAATTAGAAATTTAAGTATGCACTTTAAAGAGTATTTTTAATCCATATTATGTCTATTCCAAAGAGCTGTGAGATTAAGAAAGAGCCCAAAGATTCAAGGAAATATAAAATTTGAAAACTAGATTTTTGGTTTTTGTAATTTAAAATGTCAAAATTTTGGAAGTGATGCATTGTTTTTGTCTCACTATATATATATATATATATATATATATATATATATATATATATATATATATATATATATATATATATATATATATATATATATATATATATATATATATATATATATATATATATATGTATATATATATATATATATATATATATATATATATATATATATATATATATATATATATATATATGTATATATATATATATGTATATATGTATATATATATATATATATATATATATATATATATATATATATATATATATATATATATATATATATATATATATATATATATATTATGTGTTTATGTGTTCTTTTATGTTTTAGTACACAATTTCTTAAAGCTAGATGATGGCCTTGTCATATATGTAGTATTAAAGTATGTATATATATATATATATATATATATATATATATATATGTATATATATATATATATATATATATATATATATATATATATATATATATATATGCAGTCTATATTATGTTCAATGAAAAACGACATTAAATGGGAAAATTCAGCGCAAGCTGCAAATATCTTTCAATATAATATATCTACAAATTTTACTTTTTAATTTTGCTTATAAAAATTTTAAAAAAAAACTGAAAAATATGCAGTACAAAATTACGTAGATAATACCCGATATCCATTATATTAATTTTCCAAATTGTAGTTTATAAAGGTAAAGAAATATTATCTTCATTATTTATTATCTTTAAAATATTATTCATTAGAACTACTTTTATTCTATTAAGAAATTATATTTATCTTCAAACCGTTATTTAAATATTTATGCATTTATGTGTTCTTTATGTTTTAGTACACAGTTTCTTAAAGCTAGACGATGGCCTCGTCATATATGTAGTATTAAAGTATGTTCATAAATTTTGGTAAAATTTTCGCCAGTAACGAGTAGTAATATTTTATAGTAAAGTGATTTTACTCTATAATTGTATATTCAATTTTATAAAAGTTAAACATTTTGAATTGTGTTATCTATTAGACTTTTCTAAAACATTATAATATTACCTTTGTAATTTTAAAAAATATACAGTTAATTTAATTTATTCATTTAATTGAAAGCCATTCTAATAGTGAATTTGAATTATTATATATAAGATATTTAGATATCTAAGAAACTCTCTTTGCAAAATATATTTCTCTAGATATTTACAACATTGCAAGATACTAAAAATTGTCCGTACGTTGTAAGAGCAGTAAACATAGGTCAAATCTGAAACATTTTCTCAGTTGAAGAAAAAAGTTCAACTTCATCCTCCATTTTCAATAGCTAAAAAATGAAAAAGGGTAGAGTTTCTAAAGAAAAATTTCAATAAATATTTATCAATCTCTTTCCAAGAAAGAAAAGTACTGTATGAAATATATATATATATAAAAAATTCTAGATACCGTGAACAGCAGGTGAGATAGTCTAATGTATATCTATTTTTATCTAAGCAGAAAGATTTTATAAGATAATTTCAAATGCGTATAAAAAGTTGTGAAATAAGCAATATAGTAATTTATTTTTTCACGCATCATTTACTATAATTTTTGAAAATCATTGAGGTTTAAAATTTTTTCTCAAAATAATGAATTTCAACCATTTTAGCCCCATTTTTAATAAATTATTTTATATCTGTATAAATCTATCTGATATGATAGGCTTAAAATGAAACTCAATTCACATACCTCAATTTTAATTTCTCAATATTTCAACAAATATGTCTTTAATATTTCTAACTCTGTATAAAATAATGTATGTAACTCGAAAAAATAAATATTTTTGTAGTGTGATTATAAAATAAACTTTAAAAAATACCTGAAGAAGAGCTGCTTTAAGTATTAGTGTTAAAAATATATTAGTATTGAAATTCAGAAGCGTGATTTTATACTACATTCTATTAATTTATGTATATAATCACATATTAAATACATTTTATAAAGTCGCCTATTGGAATATAATTTGTTTCAATACAAATCTGTTACAAATTTTTTAGACCATAAAAATGCTCAGTGAATAAGTCAGATAAATATGATATTATTTCTGTTTCAAGTATACAATAAGTGACATCTTCATTTAGTTTTAATCTATCAATAACTGAAAACAATTTTTGTGTAATTTCTGAGATTCTTATACAATGCTTTATGTGTTAAATCATTGCATCCAATTTTTTGATACTTATAGTACTCAAACTTTAAAAGCATATTGTGTTTTGTTGTTACTGATGACACTTGGGCAAGCCAAGCTCGATATACCTCGGCTATGCAAATTTAAGTCAATGCGAATGCTTTATAAATTCGAACTGCAATGCGAATTCATTGTTAAATTAAAAAATGCTGGATAATCTCAGATTAACTCAAAATGTTTTTTCTCTCAAAATAAGGTGTCATCTTAAATGAGGTGGGAAATTTGAAAGAATTGACAGTTATTTATCAAGAGGAAAATGGTCTCGGAGAACACAGAACTACTAATCTCGCTTAGGCAAGAAAAAAAAAAACTTTTTAAATACGACAAAAGGGAGAGAAGGCCATTTAAAATGATAATTCATTTTTCTGTTAATTAATTTCAAATTAGTACGTTATTATAAAAATATAACTGCACAAGGATAGAAAAAATGTAATCCCAGCCTTTTAAAAAGTCTTCTTAAAAGAATTAGAATGTAACTAAAACACAAACATTGATATTTACAATTTTGATTATTAAGTGCTTATCAAGCAGTATGCTCAATAATATGAGAAGAAATATGTAGTACACAATAGATAAATCACTTAAATCAGCTGTTTGGCCTCTATATTTTTAGACGTAATTTTTTTATTCATTTTGCGGGTATTTTAAGTAATTACTGTATCTGACACTTTGGAAAAGTAAAAGTGGGCCCTTCTTATGTTGCTCAGATTCTCATTACTTCATCAATCTTAATCACTGCATGATGTAATCTTAAGACATGCATTCCATATTTTAAGCTTTACATTAGAGTATTTAAATATAATTCAATATATTTTTAAATAATTCGAAATATATTACCTACTCGCTTTATTTTTCCTTACTTAATGGATTATTACTTGGATATTTAGTACTATTACATCATCGAATATTAACAAGCTTAAGTTTGGAAAAACATTTAATTAAAATAATTATGTCTCATATTTTTTTCTTATAATCAGTAAATAATTTAATAATAATAATATTTCATAAAAATGTCTGAAAATGCTTCTGTTATATTTCAAATTATGAATTCAGTTTTTTCCTTCAAAAATCATGAAACTAAAATAAATTGATATGAGTCTAAAAGTTTTACGTAAAAGCCTTTACATTTTCCAATATAAAAATATGATAATTTATATAAATAAAAATTGATAAAGGATGTTTTTTTATATAAATTTTAGTTTTACAATTGAAATTATCCATTTACTTGCTTGCAGTGTGGAAAGAAAATATTTATTAAAATAATGATCTACTGAAAGAAAATAAAATCTTAGAAAATAATATATTTAGTTTCTGTATTTGCTTTAATTATAAATTAACTGTTTACATATAAATAAGATTTAAAGTGAATAACTTCAGAAAACTTATATAAATTTAAATAATGATTACTAAACAAAAATAAAGAGCAAGAGTGAAATTAAAATATATTTTGTTTAAAAAAACTGAAATCTTCGACAAACTTATTTTTTTTACATTTAATCAAATTGCATTCAATTGATATGTATATACTAAAAAATAATTAATATATACTAAGAAAATCATCTTATCTGTGAAATTAATGTAATTGTTTGCTACAAAAAGCACTTCAAGTCAATAAATGTACCACACCAGAAACGCCATAAGTTGTATGCCTAAAATTTCGCGACAGATAAAACATTCCGTAATGACAAACACTTTTTTTTTAAGATATTTTATATACAATTCCTAGTGCTAGTGAGATCTACAAGGAGCTTGAATGAAAGGCTTATCAGAAAATATTTGTTTAGCAGAGATATGAATTGGATTTGAATCATTTTACCGTGTGAAAAACCAGTTGTAATAAGACAACTTCTGACTTTAATAGAATCCATAATGTTTGCTTATTGAGAATAAGGTTTATCATAATACAGTACTATTTTTCATGGTAACTGAAATTTCAAGACTGTTTATAAATCAAGGAGAGACAAAAGATTGATGATGGCCAAACAGATTCTCGAACTGAATTTTCGTAGCCATCTATCTCTAACAGGAAAAACATGTTAGCTTCGTGGATTTAATGAAATTGTTTTCTACTTGAGCAGTTCGACTGCATTTTTGAACAAGCATTTTGAACTGTTTGCTTACTATTCAGGGTATTAGCTATATTTGGTGCTACATCACAACATCACAAGCAGAAATACCTTCGCTGCAAAGAGGAATGTAGAGGCAGAAAAGACGTGACGTAATTTTTTCAATAGAATCACGTGGTGTCACTTTGAATAATGAACATTACATTTTTGTTGTTTTAAGTTACTTGATTTTATTCTTATTTGAATACTAAAATATGAAGTTTCAGCAAAATAACTAACCACCATTTAATATCAGTATTATGCTGATTTTCATTGATAATTGGTCAACATATTTTACAGACTTCTCCTCAAAAAAAAAAAAATCAATATTATATGCTAGTTAATATGGTTGATCAATTGAGGGATTGTATTTAAGCTCTGTAAGCAAAATAACTGTATATTTCAAATGTAATATCTATTGGATTCCATGCCTGGTGTATAAATGATGATATTGTAGACAGAAGGTATATTTTAGATATCGATTCCTCAAATTTTATAATTTCAAATTTCTGGAAAATTTAATACATTGTTATTTTCAGTATAATAAGTGAGTAATAAATATTATATTATGTAGTTTCTTTTCAATTCAATTTTTTTTTCTCGCTAATAGTCAAGCATTACAGTATTCACAAATATTTCACCTCTAAAATTTTATATTTAGTGTCAATACTAATAATTTTCATAGTTAATTTCAAATTTAAATTATTAGAAAATGTGATGAGAAAAAGAATAATAAGAAAAAGTATTTTGACAAATGCAGTAACTATTTCAATGCAGCCATAAGTAAACATGAATTATTAATGTGATATTTCCGAATTTGTAAGCATTTTTGAGAAAAAAAACAAGATATTGTTATTTTTACTCTAGTAATTATGATAGAAATATTTCTTTTATTCGTAATTAAACAACGCTCAATGATGGGCACCGCAAGCTATGTTTTCAACGACATTCTGTTCCTAATATTCGCATTTCGCTTCACTGTCTACTTTGAATTTAACGAACATTTGTTTACAGCCCTTTTTTCACGGGTTGCATATATAACCTTCTTTCACGTGCACAGAATTGATGATACGCACTCTCCAAACAGTACTAAAAACTGGATAAGAAGCAGAGAGAAAGTTGAAAGAATAAGTTGACTATTTATTTGATGAAAACCAGTAATCTCTTAAGAAAAACGATTTTAATTTAGGTAATTTTTAAAATTGTTCAAATTTTTAGTAAAAAATTAGAATTATTTACAGAACTAATAAATTCTACTTAAATCACGCTAATAAATTTGCAGTTTATAATAACAGTTTTTTAATCTAGTTTATCTCAATTTTGATTGATTTTTAATTATTTTTATGCATGAAAATATATAGCACAAAAACATTGTAAGAAGTAAGTATTATATATATATATATATATTTCAAGTTGTAAATTAGACCTGACTCTTAAAAAGAAAAAAAGTACATTTTATTTTAAGTAAATCAATATATATTGCATATCAATACCTTTTTCAGCTCAGTAAAATTGGATATATATTTAATATCTACTCAGAATTTTTTAAATTTTATGAACTCAGATTACTTTTTAAGCATAATCCATGTACCAAACAGATTTTCATATTACGAAAAAATTACTGTTATTTAAATAGATCCAATATTTTATATTATTTTAATATCAGAAATTAAGCTTTTAAAACTAACTATTTTATGAAGAAAGTGAATCATTGGATATTTTTATAAGGTATCAATGTTAACAAATATAAATATAAAATTCTACTTTTGTAAAAACTAAACTAATATACTTTATATATAACTTTAGTATATATATATATATATATATATATATATATATATATATATATATATATATATATATATATATATATATATATATATATATATATATATATATATATATTAGATGATCAGTTGCTCAATATGTGTTTCTTTACTACAAGTACAATATAATTTATTTACAGTTCTTGAGTACACAAGTACGATATAATTTATTGAAAAATTTCTTTTTTATAATAAAAATAATGTTAAATTTCGTGTTCCAGGCAAATGAATCAATGACTTGAGTTGATAAGTACAAAATTTATATTTTGTCTGATTTATTAAGAGTGTAATAAGAGTTGTATATTTTTATATATTTTAAAAACTATTTGTTGTTATGTGCTTTTTAATGTTTTCCAGATAGAGTAATATTTGTTTCATTTGTTGTTACATTGTATCTTTTTGTAAATAAATTCTTAAGCATGTCGGAATAGACTATTCAGATAAAGAAAAATGGATGAAGTAGTGAAATGATTTAATATTGTTAAATCATTTGTGTCCACATGTTATCTTATGTTTATTTGATGGAAAGTATGTATTTCAGTGTTCATAATGGTAGACGAAATAGAAATAATTCAGGTACTATTAGTAAGGGTATAAATGTAAATTTATATTTTTACAAAATTATGTTCATCTTTCAAACCATATTTTAATGAAATTCATCAATAATAAATAATCTAAGAGCTTGTTTTATTTGCAAAAAATGAGGAACCAAAAAATATGAAAATAATAATTATAAATTTTTTCCATAAAATAGAAGTTATTTGTAAGCATTTTAAGTAATTTTCCCCCACATAAATTTGTAAATTTGAAATGATTAGCATTAAAAGTATTGATTTGTATGAAAGCTGCAATGAATACTAATACTCGGATAATTAAGCGATAAAAATTTTATGTTTTTAGGGAATATTACCTTAAGGACCTTTGTGAAATGGCTTGACTTTAAATATTATCTTTCATTTTATAATGTAATATAATGTGATGAATTATTTTTTATGAACTGAAATATTTTGTGCAAAAATTTTAAAATATTTGTAAAGAAGCTATTCATATTAATGTTATGATTGCTATTCGAATGTTGGATGCTTAGCTGAAAAAATACTTTGATAATATTTAATTCAGTTTAAATTTAAACTAAGTATTAAGATTTTTAAATTTAATCTATTGGATTTAAGCTACTGTAAAGGGAATGTGCCCAGAAATATGCTATCATGTGAAAAGATACCCATTGTAATATATTACAGGAATGGTGTAACTCATAAAGCCTTAGATTCTTAAAATTAGTAAAGTAATGCAAATTTGAGGACATTCCTAGGACTAGTGATAAGACAGCTATCTTCAAAATACAAGTCTGTGTTCAATCCGATAGTAAGATTAGATCATAGTCACTATATCACCATGATAGAGGTTATGCTTCTGCCTAACATATGCACGTCTGTTTTAATGGATGCTTCAGAGTCTTTAGTTTTTTTTTCATGCTGTATCTTAAATACGTCTTCATATATGTGTAATAGTCTTTCCATAAAGTGATTTATGCGGTGGGTATTAAAATCTTTTACAAAAATGTGAAGGAAAAATGCACAAAAAATGTAAAACAAATGAATACATTAATATTTTTTTCCAAAATCTGGAACACATTTATTTTTATTTACTTACCATATTTATAACATAAGATTTTTTTTTAATTAAATTTTGTTAAATATCTAATGGGTACAAAATATATTTAATTTCATACATAAATTCTTCCTCTGCTTCAATATGTATACTTTTGAAAGCCTTATTAAATTATTGTAAGAAAACGAATTCCATTTTGAATTTATTATAACAAATCGAATTTCATTAATTTCGTATTCAGTAAATTACTGAAAACGATAATCTTAGTTGACACTAAAGTATTATTCTCTCATATCCATCAATAGCAACTCACATGTATTTAACATTAGTGTAACATTCTAAATTTAATTATATTTTGCTGAACCTTTTCATTTATTCTACTGTTTAACGAAATTCTTATAGTTGAAATCATCCAAAAGAGATAAGAAAAATTCGCAAAACTCCATTGGAAAATTTTTGAAATCCAAATTTACATTTCTTTTCCTTCATATTTTGATTTTTTTAAAATCCAAAAAAAAGAAATGTTTAAGAATATGTACGATGAAAAAAAATCCAAAAATAATGTTTTTTTTAGGTAAATGGAATAGAAATAATAGGATATAATTTTTTATAAATAGAAATAATAAGAAATTAAATGATTTTTGATAATATTTAAGTACATTACCTCTTACATTATTAACCTTTCTTATTTGTAATATAAAACAATTATGAATTTATTATAAAGTAAGTCACTGCCAATAAAAATGCTATCATAAATAGTGACTAAATAAATAAAGATATTTTTGCCAATATTGCTTCAAGATGAAAGCTATCATAAATTGCTTCAAATATTTAAATATACATGTATTACAAAAAG
Source organism: Latrodectus elegans (assembly GCA_030067965.1). Classification (NCBI taxonomy): domain Eukaryota; kingdom Metazoa; phylum Arthropoda; class Arachnida; order Araneae; family Theridiidae; genus Latrodectus; species Latrodectus elegans. The sequence goes on from CM057813.1 coordinate 38,360,815, forward strand.
AAATTCTTGTCTTCCTGTTAAGGAAAATTAATTGTACAGTTGTTTGTATTTTAGACAGATGGCAGTAAAATTGGCTAATACAACAGTCACGTTATATGCCTCGTTGAAAGTATTATCAACATGAAATATGAAAAATTCGCTGAATACTATGATAATGTTGAATATATTTTTTATTCTCTCATTCATGTTTTTAATATATTGTATTTTACATATTTGCAATTTTTAACAAAAGTAATACAATAAATCTGTAATGTATCAAATTTTGATGAAAAATTAATTTCAATTTAATTTTTTAATATCAACATAATATATTTGTCACATATTTCAATTTTGAAAATAATTTTATAAAAACAAATCCAATAAAAGTTATGTTAATAAAAAGTTAGAATAATTTAAAGTATATAAAGTAGAATCCAAAAATAGTTTTATTAGGTAATAATATTAGAAGCAAAAATAACAATTAAGTATCTTCCACGCTATCAAACATAGTTAAAATGAGAAAAAAGATCAATCACACACACACACACTTTTTTTAAAAAAATCTCACCCAATGCTTATACTTAAATTAAAGTACAAGGAAAGAGAAACATATAAATTACAGGATTTATGAAGCTATGCAAAAAAACATTTCCTTAATTGTTTTGCTTCCATTAATGAAGAGCTCGAAAGAACAACGTAATTAATAACTCGAATGACTTTTTAAACATATTTAGGAGGGAAAATCGTAGGAAATATGTCCACATTTTTGCATACATAATGTTTAAAAACTTTCCCTAGATTTTATTTCAACATACAGAAACATCACACGTTAAAATATACCTTAGTGCCTTGTCAAGATCACAACTTGGGAATTTTACGATATACAACCATGATTTTACGATTCTGAACTTGTTTACGACTCTTTGGTCATTTAATTCACTGCCTAGTTTTACGAGGCTTTCTTGATAACTTCTTTTTGTGTTCAGGGGTACTTTGAATCGTGTATTTATTGTTGACCCAAAAAATCGATAAAAGCACTGCTTCACATAAAGTTTCGTTAATTGTTCTCAAAATCAGTAATAAATTAATACATTCGCTGCTAGAAGATGATCTGTTTGAGCAATACTCAAGTGATACTGAAAGAATTTGTCGTTTTAATTTTTGTCAATGAATTATAATCATTATTTTATTGAAATCATTGTATTTCATAGAATATGTGGTCACTGAATATAAGACAATCGATCTTTATCATTCAGAATTTTTATGTAAGCAATTTGAATACTAAAAATACTAAAGTTTTGATGAAATAATATTTTTCTTGATATTTATTTGTGCAAAAATGTAATCAAATTGTGCGTACAAATAAAATATTTATCATCATACCCGGTCGGAAACTGCAGCTGGCTTTTTATATGTTATTCCAAATACAATTAATTATTATATATATTTTTACTGTGACTTTTGGAATTAATGATTATTGTTAAAATTCTGTTGCTGTTAGGGAAGTAAAATATTCTACATATCAATAACGTATGAATTGTTCCCTAGAGCGGTCTTGATGTAAAAATCTTAAAGTTAAATTTTTTATGGTTATAAACTTAAAATAAAATTCGATATACTCTTACTCTTCTTTCCTCAATATCCACTTTGACAAGTGGTTTGAAAGCATAAAATTTTATTCTCAATGCTTGATTATGATATAAAAGCAAATAAAAAAGATATTTTATTGAAAATCAGTGAAGTATTTTTATATTTCTGACTATTTAGTTTAATATGATGAGTAATTTATTTTTGAATAGTTAAAATTTAAAAATATTTTTTAAGCAACTTCGATAAATGTAAAGCGAGTTAATTCTGAAATTTACATTCAGTCTAATTTTTTTTAATTTTTCAGTGTCATACTAAATAAATCGGACTTTATTTAAATTAAATTACACACATGAGCTTATTGCACTTAATCAGTTGGCTCATAGTTTTCTTTCATTGAATCAAATCAGTATTTTTTTAATCATAGTCATGAGCTATTAAAGTCTCAGATAAAGAGTACACGTTATGACTATAGTTAAATTATATAGCCACACCTGCAAATTTATCAAAAAGTTTAGAATTACTGACTTATATAAGTACAAGAAAAATATATTACCCCAGATATACTTATACTTTTATACCTTTTAATGTGAAGTAAAAATCATCATAACTAAATAGTGATTTATTTTCCTCAATAATGTATAATTTTCTATTTTCCCGGCATTTCTATCTATTTAAACGAAATAAGGATATAAGCAGCATTGCCTTAGTAAAAAAAATGTTTATTTACACTCCTTTAAAATTTTTGCACTGAATCCTGTTTTGGAATTAAAAAGCAAGTAAAACAAGAAATGACAAAATATTTTTTCATTTTTGATATAAAATAGAACATTTTCCTTGAATATTTTTTTTCAACATCAGAAATATTTTCTTCCTACTTTTTGTGAATGTGTTTTGAATAGAAGACTGACGAAAGAAAAATTAGGTTAAAATTTTTTCATAGTTTACAAAAAGTATTTCTCTGAAAATAGTAAACAACATACTTATTATTTATAGTGGCAATAACTTCAGATTTCTTTGCATACATAGCTACTTTTGCTTATGGAGCTCATAGTTTTCTTTTGCCAACATTTAGAAACACGCATCGATCATTTCAAAAATTTCATGGAAATAATTTTTATGTATGTTTCAAAAATTGAGATTTTGCAAATTTATTAGTATATACTTTATTAACAAATTTGATATTATAACTATTATATTTGTGTAAAAAGCTTAGTTTTTCATTTGTTATTTTGAAATTTTGCAATTTTTTTTTCCTAAGAATCATTACAAATTCTCCAGAAATGATTAACAAATGCTTATAATTAAAAACATTAATATAATCTACCCATAAGGAATTTAAATATTGTATTTGATAGCCAACAACGTTATTTTAGAGTAATAAAAAGTGTAATAAGATATAAGTAAAATAAATTAAATTATTCCATAAAATAAAAAAAGAGAGTTGATTAATTTTGCACAATTAAGCTTCAAATAAATAATTTGCTAAATTATACACAAAATTTTCAATACAATTTATGTTACCATTGTTTTACTTCAAAAATTAAAATTTCATTCATTAAAGTTATAGAGAAAAAAATGCAGATTAAACTGTTTTGATACTTAATTATAAATTTTCAGTTTGAAATTTAATAATTTATAAGTTTGAAACGGTCAAAAGAAAAATATATAATCTCATAAAGAAATTTGTTATAAAAATAATTAATTTCTGAGATAAAGTTAACTCTAAATGAACACAAACTTATTCATTTGAAAAAAGGAATAAATATTCGTAAGCCATTATCTTTCAGATAATATTCTTGCAACACATGCTATATGATGAATGAAAGTAAAGACACTTTGCAAAGCCCTCAATTTTGCTTTTGGTTTAATGCTTATAAATATGCCTTATAACTGTAAATGACGACATACATAAATATAGTTGCTGATGAAGATCTGCCGACATTTTAGATGCAAATATTTCAATTTTAGACATAACAATCCATTTAAATAATTGATGGTTTCTTTTGCTCCATTTCTTGTTCCTTTAATTTATTTCTTGTTTCATCAAAATTTTAAATATTATACTTCGATGAAAGGCTAACGTATAAACATTTTTATAAAAATTGTCCAGTTATTTGAGTTCTTACAATTTGCTGTTTTTGAAAATATTTAGGACTTGACTTTTTTTGCGCTTTGACAAAAAAGAACAAAATCCTTAACATAACAAAAGCAAAGTAAAAACAAAAAAATAAATAAATAAAAACATATAAATAAAAAAAGAAATTAATGACAAATAACTTTATTTTTGACCATTTAGATTCATACTTCAAAATAATCATTGAATTAATATTAATGTAAAAACTTTAATTTCATTATGTATAACTTAATTTTCCAAAATATATTTTAAAAAATGGTATGGACACATGATAATGGGAAAGATAGTGACTTTAATTACATAAAATATAACAATAATTTCCTTTTTCCTTAAAATTCCAATAGCAACTAATATTCAAACATGTCAAGAGATGCCCGCTAATTAGATACAGAGCATGGAATAATTTTGTATACAATTATTAATAATCAATTGAAAATGAAAAGCTGAACTCTTAAGCGATTAAGACTTTTTAAGTTAGAAAAGATAGTCTTATTATTTGAAATGGGTTATATTCCAAATTTCCATACATCAAGGGATTGAAAGAGCTGCGTACTTTACCTATTAATTACTTGGTTAACGTCTTGCAATATTTATATTTATTTAAATAGGACATATATATATATATAGATAGATATCGATATATATATATATATATATATATATAAATATATATATATATATATATATATATATATATATATATATATATATTATTTTGTATGGTTAAGTAAATACAAGTGCTATCAGAAATGCAAGAGACTCTCTCAGAAATTCAAAAGAGATGGGAAGACTGAATTGGAGGCCCTCAACTTGAAAACATTGTAAATTTCCTCAGTCGTATTTCCTTTATATTGGTTATACTTTGAAATTTCTATAAATTATTTTGCAAAAACTGCTTAGAATTGGAATGGTTTGATAATGTTTTACATGGGTGCTGTAGATTGTACATGAGAATATTCTTAAATAATAATGAAGAATAAAATGCGCCTTTAAGCCAATAAAATATTGTAAAACAATGTTTTGAAGCATGTACCAATATAATTAATAAATGACAATGATTAGGAAAAAAATAAAAGAATCTATTTATGATATTCTTTTTTCAAGCTACAATGTCTATCATGCTTTTTTTTCCCACAACGTAAAGTACAAATGACTTGAAATAAAAAAAAAAATCTGTTTCAATACAGAATGAAGCATATTTCAGTGGTTTCAATATTTCTTGACTAAATCACCTATTTGAATTCAAGAAATTTTGCAACTCATTACTGGTCCAGAAGGAAAAGCAAATAAGTACTCTAAATAGTATTCCAGAATGATGATTATAAATGGACGAGTATTAAATATTTCAACAAACTGTATTTTTAAACAGTGAAATGAAGTGAAATATCAGACAGAAAAAAAAACTAAATGCATGTCCTATATTGTGCAAGGAATAATATAATTGTGTAAATAAGTTGGATATATTTTGAGAATTAATAGAAATATTTTGATGAATGAATACTAAATAATGTTCCTCAAAAACTAAATGTGGAAATAAACCAGATTAAGTCACAAGATGGTTGCTCGATTGATTATTACATTACTCGTATTTACATGAGTATTTTTCACATATTTCCCTTTTGCTTGAGCAAGAGATAAAATGTAACATTCAAAACAATAATTTAATATTTGATTCAGCATTGATTAGAAAACCAAACTTCAAATGCTTTTGTTTCAGTAGTATCAGTTAATAGTGCATTGAGTAGAATATAATTAGAAGCGAAGAATTACAAAAATTCAAGAAAATATATGTCTAAGTAATAAATCAAATGCTAGCAATTTTTACACAAAAACAAGCATTCCTTTTTGTGTTAACGAGAAACATATTTTCGAAAAATAAATCATCAAATGTTTAAAGTTAAAGCAAGGTTTTAAGTTCATTACACTGTTTTTCGGGAATTTTGAGAGTTTTTATAACATTTTTGACAGTTTTCCGCGTTTTAACTGTATGATATCATCTGGAATTCTTTCTTTAAAATGATATATTTAAATAATATATAAATAAACCACTTGGTAATAACGTTCATAAAATATGCTTTGATTGAAATAAAGGCATTTTAATGATTCCTTTTCATACTATAGTAAATTAATATTTTATTCTAATTTAAAATTTGACTCTTAATGAATGAAACTATTTAGAAAAATTTAATAGTGCAACCTATTAAAATTAAGATCATAGTGAAACTGTTTCAAATACACATATGTGATAAAATTACGTTAAAAATACTAAAAATTTAAACTTTTTTACTTCATACGGCATTTCAAAAATTAAATAGAAATATATTTTTCTATTAAATATAAGATAGGTATACATTGGTGTAAGTTATTGTGGTCAAATAAAATTATGGATGAAGATTATCTGATATAAAATAATAAATATGATTCGTTATATTCCGTTATATGCATATATATACTTCTATAAATGTATACGTATAAATTAAGATTTTTTAAAAAATAACTCTGGTACATGCTAATTAATGGAATCTAACATTTACCTTCAGTATAAAAGCCAGATTCCCAGAATACCTGGTAATTTACCAAATTTAATTATTAAGATGTTAGTATTCTGTATACAAATTTAACCCTTTCCTAGGTATTCAGGATTCCATAATGATATCCTTAAACTCTAACTTGTTCACAATATTTGTAGAATTAATTCATATCATTATTACACTGAATTTTCTAAATTTTCTTCTCATTTATACACCTAGGCCAAACACTATGAATCATCTCAAATATACTTTCTACAACATTAAAGAGGCAAGGTATTTTTTCTCAATTTACAACTTTCTTCAACCCCAGTATGTGATTGACGTTAATAGAAATAAGACATTAATTACAAACTTAACAAAATGTTGTCGTCCAACTTGTCTGTGGATAGAGAGTTTGAATCCTCTTTCGGGCATGAATGCACTTTCTTTATCTCTCTAATATTTCTGTCCTTTCCTTCTATTAATGAGTTGTGTGAATGGTTGCCTAATTTATAAATGGGTACCTATGGTATGTGTGTACTTTGAGGAGGTTGAACTCCATACCTAAATAGGGTTCAGTTGGAAAAATAGAGCAGCGTACCGCAGAACTCCTAGCTAGCACACGAAAACAACAACAAACAAACAAAATGTTAAAATTCTGGTAATAAATTTTAAATAACAAATAATTGAATCATTAAAATAATTTACATTTATTATTTGGGGAGCTTATTCACAGTAATTATATGATAATATTTTAAAACTAAAAAAATAATATAAAAAGTAGAAAAAATAAGAAAAATGTTTCAAATCTATATTTTTTCGTAAATAATAAACTTTCAATTTATAATTTTACTCAATATTAAAATATAATACTTATTAAAATTATAAACAGCAAGTTTATTTAATCAATATTGTACATAAAAATTCAGTAATTTTATTTTAGTATGAAAATAATCTAAAAATTATTTTAAAGAAGCTGATGTTTTTTTTTTTTTAAAAAGTAATTCAGAGAAATATTTCCGAAAATTACATGGAATAAAAAATTCATTCAGAAAATTTCAAAATATTTTTGTCGAAAAATATCATATTTTGCAATGCATCTTTTGCTCAAAATAAAAGCTTTTTTCTAAGTTTTCCTACACGTATCGTAAAAATAAAATGTGACAAAAATGTCAAAACAATTTTACTTTTTGTAGTAAAAATTGTTCTTTATTTTATTGATATAATTCAATTTTGACAAAAAATAAATAAAAAAGGATTTATATGAATCTCGCGCAAAACTGACGGGGAAAGGAAATTTAATGCGGAAGATATTTAAAAATTTAAAGACATAAGCTTATTGATTTCACTAAATTTTACTTATGGATTTGCTATAAATATCATTATGAATGATGTTTTAATTTAAATTATTCTAAGGCATTTATAAGAAAAAAATGAATTCCCGAGCATTTTTAAAGACTAAATATAGTTTTTCCTTTTATGTTAAATGTAAACGAAAATAACGCTATGAAAATGTTGGGATAAATATATTAGGAAAAGAATAGAAAGATAGATATATAAATTTGGGGAAAAAAAAGTATTTTTTAGCACTTTGAATCAAAAAAAAATTTATATATATATATATATATATATATATATATATATATATATATATATATATATATATATATATATATATATATATATATATATATATATATATATATATATATATATATATATATATATAATTATTATTTTTAACTATATATATATATATATAAATATAAACTGAGAGTGGATTTTTCATTCATTGTAAGATAAATGATACAGAGCTACTTTATATATCTTAATGTATTTTTTTTAAGAAATATCACAAAACCTGTTTTCAAATATTAAGTTCTTTATAAATTAGATTATCACATCCAATTTTCAAAACCATAAGACAAAAGAAGTACTTATATATTCCAGAAACAAATATTAATGAAAAAATTTAAAATCATATTTTGATTCACATACAAAATAGGCAATTTATATTTTAAAAAATTTAAAAAAATAAGTAATTAATGACATATTGTTTAAAATATTTGAAGTAATGTGTTATTTTTGCTTAACTTAACACTTATATGTTACGAAACAACTAGGAAGAAATATTACATTGATGGCTTTATTGAAATTACTATTGTTAAAAATTGTTTTGTATACATCCATTTTAAATAATTCATACAATTAATATTTCATATGAATATTTTATGCTCTCACTTCCAAAAGTTAAGCATGAAGAGGAAATTGCTAATTTCCGGAAGCCAATCAGAATTCAAGATGATGCAAATCACTGCAGAGGTAAATGGAAGTATGCAAGCATGTTAGGTAACAGCCAATAGCGCTTTCATGTCAAGTAACATGCAAAAAGCGCTGTCTTATAAGTTACCAGCTTTATGAAATGTTACAGAAGTTGATTGTAAGTGCTGATAGAAGGTGTTTAAAACTTTCGTACAATTTGTTTTCAAGACATACGTGCTTCTGTGACTTCCAGAAGACGAATGGAAGATTCTGAAAACTGGTGTGCTGTAGGACTCATTGAAGCAGGACAGTCGATCTCAGATGTTGCTCTTTTCTTCATCGTTCATCATTCTGTAATTTCACGTTTATAGAAACAATTCTAAATCACCCAGACAGTTAGCCACTTACCCAAGGGTTATGAACCCCGAAAAGATATTGCGATTATAGCCAACCGGAATCGTAGAGCGACCTCCACACGTGTGACATCTATGATTACAGCGTCGTTTTTAAGGTGATATCTGCAGCTGCTGTACGCCAAAGATTGCATATGAGTGGACTGTACTCTAGGGTACCTCGAGTTTGTGTTTGTCTATCTGCCCAATAAAGAGGGGCACGATAAATGTGTTGCCGGAACCATTTCAATAGGACTGCGTGTGACTGAGGCAATGTTATCATGACTGAGGCATCATGTTTACTGATCACCCAATATTTGCTTTGGAGCCAGATGTCAAGCGTATAAGGATATGGCGTGAACAAGGAACACGCCATCAGTCTGAAAACATCACTGAATATCACCATCCCGAGGGGGAAGTATTATGGTGTGGGCAGGGATTTAATTAAGATACCACACCCACCTGCACATCTTTAAACCAGGTTCTGTGACTGCTGCCCGGTATCGAGATGAAGTCCTGAAACCCATTGTAATAATGTACACTGTAGTAATTGGCCCTACGTTTGTTTCAGTGGACGATAACACACATCTCCATACAGCGGACATCATCGATGACTCCCTGGAGTGTGAAGGAGTTGCGTGTATGGTATTACCAGCATATTCACCAGACCATAATACCACTAAAAATCTTTGGGTTTCTGTCGGTCGTGCTGTAGTTTCACGTTTCCAACCTCCAGCCACTATCATTGAGCTGGAAACTGCTCTACAAGATGAAAGGCTATTGCTTAGTAATGCGGTGGTTGACTACCTAATTGAAAGCATGGTCACAAGGTTTAAACTTTGTTTATAAATGAAGGGAAATCACATACCCCCTTAATTTCCTTATTTCCTCTTATGCTATTTATTTTCACTTTATACATCATTCTGTTTGAATCGCCAATATGTTTTTATCTGATAACTTACAAAAATTTAATATTGTTTTCATTTCTGTATATAATTATTGATTTTATTTTATGCTTAAATATATATGCTGCTTTGCTGCCAAATTTTGTGTCAATGAAAGCAGTATTTGTTGAATTTTTTGCATTCTGCATCTTCGTGTTTAACTTTTGGAATTGAGTGTACATCATTTAATTTTGCAAATTCATCAAACATATTTATAAGTTTGGCTTAATGAATGTATCAAAATCTCACTTAGAAATATACAATGCTTTTAGATATAGATATCCGCTTTTAGATATCCGTAATAAAATACTGTAGTAATCATAAAATATCTTGAATCAATTTTACATTTTTACATTTACATTCAGTTTTCTACATTTTTACATTTTAAGTCATTCAGTTTTCTTTTTTTAAAGCATGTGAAAGTCTAGATAATCAAATATCTAGACTTTCACATGCTTTAAAAAAGGAAAACTGAATGACTTTTAAAAGAAAAATAATTTTTATTTCTTATTTTTATTCATGTGATAGATGAAATTTGATATGTGAATCTATCAAAATGTTTACTATTAGAACTTTGTGTTTATTAATTAATATTTGCGTATTAATTGCGTATTAATTAATAATTGCGTCTTCATTTTCAAGAATGGCATAAAAAATAAGCTTCGTTGTTAAGAAATTAAGATAACTAGTTGGTCTTTTCGACCAATAATATGGATTTGAAATAACATCAGAACTGAAACCTACAATCATTTTCTGGACCTCTTCTAGAGAAATTTCACTATTTTTTTCGAAATAATCATAAGTAGTATAAAAGATAACTCATGTCTCTTTTAAGGACACTAGATTAGTTCATTTAGTCATATTTAGGTTTAAAGACTTAAAAGTACATAAAATAGTGTTATATCTGCATATATATTTCTTCTATATGTAATTTTCTCATCTCAGTAACTGTAAGTATTGCTATTTCAACATTCAGTAATTTTAATTCTTAGAGTTAATGCCATTGCTATTAGAAATACTTGAGCAGTTAAAACTATAAACTTATTTTCAGTTATGGCAATAACAATGAAGAGACTGGAAACACTACTTCAGATAATTGACTTAATTATTTAAAATTTTATATTTTTAAATGTGAATAATTGCAAAGATATTGTAAAATTTTCAGGTTAATATCTGATATTAACAGTCCTAGCTGAAGCCACGAGAAAAATCCCAAGGTTAGAAATAATTTTGGATTATTTTAGAGATAAATTTATTTCATATTTTTTATAATACAGAATTTATTTCAAATATATTGTATCAAACTTTAATTTTTTCTTCTGAAATACTTCAGTAAAATAACTTTTTAAATTAATACCTAACTCATATACCTTTGGAAAAATATACCTTAAATTATTGCAAAATATGCTATTTTATGGTCTTCCTAGTTATCATAAGAAGCTGGGAGCAACGAGAGTAGCACCACACTTAGAAAGCAATTTTTCAAAATATGAACAATATAGTATATATATATATATATATATAAATTAGGAAAGAATTATAATAAATAAAAAAAAACTTTTTTCTTGATATATTTTATCTTATATTAGCTTAGTTAAATTTGTATTCGTTACGTTATTAAATTTGTATTAGTTACATATTTTTATTGTAATTATATGATAGTTTCATTTTAAGAGACCCTATTCATATCACAGTACAATGCATTCTGTAGATCCAAATTTGATTCAACTTTGCATATTTATTATATTAACTGTACGAAAATAATTTTTGCAATGAATAGTTGAGTTGAATACTAAATGACGATTATCAAGACCTTTTTGTTCGAACAAGTCAAACTAATAAAGATATTTCTAAACAGAACCAGGAAATCAACGTGCATGGATTTGCAACCATTATTCCTGCCGTTGCCAGTAAAAGATGTATCATTACTGGGGTAAAACTGTTCATTAGAACTACAGTAATAGCTTATCTACTCTGAATATCTTGTTTTGAATGATTTGAAGAAGATAATTATAAAACATCTAAATCCTGGTGACCAGGAAAAGGATAAAAATCAGTTTCGTATAAAAATATCGATAAATAGATGCTGTTGTTGTTAAATAGTCCTTATGTTCTAATTTTTCTTCAGCAAGTGATCAACAAATGTCATGTGAGTTAGTGATTCCTTAGTAGATACAATAAAAATATTGCGATCCTGCTTAAAATGTGTATAAGATCCTCTTGATGCAAAAGCCGAACTTTTAAAAAAAAACAAATAAACTCTAATTTTGCTTGACGAATTTTAGTGACAATGGTTGTTGATGAGTGGCCTTAAAACGTCTATAGTCACATGAATCCTTTTACTTGAGTGCTGTGAGTAATCAAAATTGACGCCTACACTATACTTCTCCTCCTAATGCCTTATTCCAACAATCATTACATTCCGGTGATGTAATTATTTTAAGAAATTTATTTTCTTTTAGAAATTGCAGTTAATTATTGATTTATTCATCAATATATTTATCAATGTGTGTTAACTCTTAATGCAATCCCAACATTTTCCTTTCTCACTCTTCACAATACTAAGTCGTTCTCTATTATCTGTCTACCCTCTTTTAAAGTGAATTATTCTTCAATATATCATTGCTCTAAGTTATTGTTGACACAACCTTCAGTTAAGATAAATTAATGAAGTCATCACGCAGAATTAATTATAATATAATTAATATATAAAGATAATTTTCCTTGTTTGTATAATTGTCTTAATTACTTTCAGGTGTAGTTTGATCAATTTATTCCATAACTGGAAAAGTTTCTTTATAAAATTCACACAATCAACAGAACTTGAGATTTTCTTATATTAATAATACAAAAAACAAGCTAAGTTATTTAATACCTGGCATGACATACATGTGACTCTAATTTATTTAAGTAAAAATACGTTATTTTGATAACACAATATGCACACAAATATTTTAACTCTGTTGTTGTCTGTGACTAGTGATGTTATGTTTTGGTAAATATTAAACATAGAATTGAATAAACATGGAAGTAAATGGTTTTATTTTAAATTTTGTTATACAAGCAATGTATTTAGATATATTATTCAAAATTGTAATTCCTAATATAAATGATCAAAGGTTTCAAATAATATTTTAACTTTAAATGTTATCCATGATATATTTAGAAATGTGAGAATCCAGTATATTTTTTTTTAAATTTGCTTTTGACAATATTTCCTTAAAATACATTTTTATTGAAAAAAATAAAAATAATAATAATTTATTTTAAGAAATTTATTTTCTTTTAGAAATTGCAGTTAATTATTGATTTATTCATCAATATATTTATCATGTATTAAATCATTATAATAAGCAAATTTTTCTTTTCATATAGTAAAAAATGTTACTAAATTTTTAATTTAATGATACTGTCATCTTAATTATTTTCTGTTATTTTTCCCCGTTAAGTAATTTCTTTTTTTTCAATAACAGTGTAGTGAATGTTAACATATATTCTATTATCTTCAAAATATTTATATTCTTAAAAAGACAATTTTTTGTTGTTGTGAAGTAAAACAGTTTTGCTTTTTTTATAAAAATTCATATAAGCTTTTTTTTAAATGGTATTAAGTTTTTAAAGACACCCTTCTTTTTTTTCTAAACCTAATAAATTTTCTTCGAGAATCATTTTAACCTATCAAGATGTAAAAGTAAGCACATAACTTATTTATATTTTTATATAAGCATAACAAACTAAGTTTAAAACGTATGTTTTCAAACGGAAATTGTATAGTAAACTTGTTTCACAAACGTTGCCTGTGTGTGTGTGTGTATTGTTCATGCAGTTTTCATTAATATCTAATAAATATTGCAAAACTGAATTCAACGAAGAAAAAATTCAATTTTCCCTGGGTAGCATATTTTTTATAAGTTAGTGCTCAGTTATTTATAAGTTATCTGAAATTTTTTAAATAAAACGTGCACAAATCTATACAAAAACACTTTGTTATTTTTCAGAGTGTTAAAAATAAAGTGAGGTTTTCCAAATAACTGATTTTAGATTCATTTCACACCTTTCCAACTTGCCTAGAATCTAGTTATTTTTGACATATCAAAGCAATCCATTTAAATGTTTCTGTGAGGAGACTAATTTAAGTTCTTCAAATTAGAGAGATAATAAAGCTGTCCTTGACAGAGTGGCATACTATTATGATAACTGTTAAAATATGTATGAATACTGCTTAAAAAATTTCAAGAAACACTTATTATTCCAGATTAACTTTAATTCTACTTTTAAATTATTCAATATTTATCTAAAATGTAGTTTAGAATAATAATAGAAAGTATGTTAAAGTAAAAAACTCTACATAATTTAGCAGTCCTAAATAAATTTAATTTCAATAACCATTAAAATAATTAACTATAAATCAAGGTAAATGAAGCAATTAAATAAGATTTAAATTTAGCAAAATATCTCATAAGCACTTTTATTCAATATTCAAATTCTCAAATGTTTTATTTTATTTTACAAGTAATATAATTTTGTGTAATATATATCATACAATAAGAATTTCAATTATCTTATTCATTGAGATAAAAAAAAGCTTTTAAAAATATCTACATCCTTTAATGAACATGATACATTATTTACTTGATTCAAATATTTTCTTATTATTTTCTTCATCATAATCATTTTAATTGAATTTTGAATCTCAAATAAATAGATGTTACATATGTAGTCAAATATAATCTATTAAACAAGTTGTAATCGTGTAATATTTTCTTATTTTCATTTTTATTTTCTTCATCATAATCATTTTAGTTGAATTTTGAATCTCAAATAAATATATGTTACATATGTAGTCACAAATATAATCTATTAAACAAGTTGTAATCGTGTAAATAATTAGTGAGCAAAAATGATTAAAACAAAAATAGCAATTCAAATTTCAAATGAATTTCAGTTTCAAAGTATTTTCCATGAACAAGAATATTTTAATTTAGCATTTTACACATTCGCTTAATATCAATGAAATCAAAATTTAATAAGGATAAATAAAAAAAATTCTTTTTTATTGCCTATTTAGATTTATAAATTTATTAAAATTGACTTTCTCTGTATAATTTTTAATTAAAAATAGTTATTGAAAATCCCTTCATTTTATTTTCAGATTTTCGATAGTTAGAATTATTTCGAGAATATTTCCACACTATAACTGTTATTGGGCAAAGATTTGACGAAATGAGGAATTATTTGCACAAAAGTGCTTATCCAGAAATGATAATTACCATTAAATGATAGTTGCTACTTCAAATACTGGCTGCGAACTTTGTTGGTGAGGAATTAATTATAACAAGGAATGATGCGTGCCTTTTCTCATGATGGATTTGACTTGCACTGAAAATTATGTAATTGTTTCCAAGGGAATTTAAATTTTAGTGAAATTTTATCTCAACAGAGTACAATGTTAAATCATAAAATCTCTTTAGCAAAATATTCCCACACTTTATAATGAGCAAACGCGGTGTAAATTATTAAATGTTATGCAATGGGTAAATGCAACACCATTTTTAAAGTTTGTTACAATGGTATGTAATTCACTATGAATATGCCTCAATCTAATAAGAGATGATTTCTATATATAATAATTTATATTGCAATTGTATGCTTGAACTCCAATGAATTCGATTCCGGATAGTAATTCTTGTTGTTGTTCTAATTTGTCATGATCTAGAAATAGCAAGATTTGGACCGTGAGTCCATGTATTATAATAATGTCATCATAAAAACTCATGAAAAAGAGAAGGGACAACTTCCTTTACCCGAAACTATCAGAGCACCTAAAGGGAGAAGACTGACTTGGCAGAATAATACAATTGTGGAAAATTGCTAATCTAATATACTTTATTTTATAATTGTGTTTTATAATTTATTTATTTATTTAATAATTGATATGTCTTTAGTTTTTTATAAGTAAACTCATTAAAAATGTTTTAGAAATGATTAGACTTGTTTACGTAGAAGTAACATTCATTCATATACAGCATTTATTTATTAAAAGTAACATTAAATACTACAGGAATGTTGTTCGAGTTATACTGCAATTACATTTATTGCACTAATACAGATTTTGATGTATTCTAAGGGTTCACAATTTACTTCTGAAATGTTATTTCGTAGATGAAGTTAAATAAATCACCTACAGATTGATATGATACATCTGGCCTGTCTGTAAATGCACATAAAGGTATATTTAAATGGATAGCAATGTATTTCATGTGTATTATATCAGTAATATGATAAAAATAATATAAAGAATCGGAAACCTTTTTTGTGTGGTCTGTAATTAAACCACCCCTAAATTAAAAAAAAAGTAATCATGCTCGGTATATGTTGCAATTACATTTATTGTAAATATACTGATTTTGATACATTCTAAGTGATAATTTTATTTCTAAAAGATAAATGATAACATTATATTAAATTTAATCTTCTATATTTCCTTTGGAGTAGAATTCCAATATTTCAAATCTGATAAGATAATACAAAAAAGATTAGCAACATAAAGTTATCAAATAACAGATAAGCTATCCTGTAGGAAACCTTTTAGCGTTCAGCATAATTAAACTTGTGATTAAGTTTTGCGTTATTTCAATTATGGATTCTAAAGTGGTAGTGGAATCAGGATGAATCTATTTTGCTTTATATTTTTTGTTTTTCTATTTCTCATAGAGTTTATTATTG
Organism: Latrodectus elegans; assembly: GCA_030067965.1. NCBI lineage: Eukaryota > Metazoa > Arthropoda > Arachnida > Araneae > Theridiidae > Latrodectus > Latrodectus elegans. The sequence goes on from CM057813.1 coordinate 38,377,352, forward strand.
CTGATATAACATATGATTATTTCATAGGATGCTTTATACAGTTATTTTCTTAGCTCTATAATCTGGTATTCTTATTTGGATCAAATTCATTATTAATGAAAAATTATTCAATGTTACTAATAAAAAGGAATTTTATATTTTAAAGAATGAGTTATATTTTATGAAAAGCATTTTTAAGATTTCCAGATCAATTAAAGTTTTCTAGATCTATTATTTTTAATTTTAATTACAATTTCATAGATTTTTGTTTTAACTACATGATATTTAGAATTCTGATTTAAATATTTCCTGCATATTTTCGTACCGAAAAATATTAATTCTACATTTCTGTGTATTACACAAATTATTTTATCCTATTGTCTCCCCATAAATTTTATAACATTCTGTGATAAATATGATTGAAATATTAGTTTCATTTTAAGTTAATTTTATTTTAAGCAATTTAATGAGACTTCTTTCTAAAATAGTTAATAAAATGCAAAAAAATCGAGTTTCTAAATCTTACAATACACATTTCTGATGAAAACTCACGATATTTTAAATTTAATTTTTTCTTGTAACTCAGTTTTATTTTTCTATATCCCTTGATAATTATTTTCAGAATAAACTCAAGTAAGCTAAAATGTAAAAAATATATTAAAACAAAGAAAGTATATTTTTACTACTTATACTAACCTTAAAATGTGTTAAAATTTTCATGATTAGTTAATAATGAATTTATTGATATAAACATTCAGACACATATTCAATACAAAAATTATTAATAATTGACATAGATCGAAAGAAGATGCCTTTGACGATTTTTTAGAAACAAAAGTAAATAAAATGTTATTAAATAAGAGAAGAACTTTTATATATAGATTTAAATCATTGTTTTTGTAAAAGTATAATATAAAACAAAGACATTTTCATTTTAGAATACAGATAACCACAGGAATTTTTCAGCAACGTTCATCAAAATCTGAAAAAATGGATCTCTTTAAGGCATTACATTTTTGAGAAGGAAACATTAAGTAAAGAAATGCTTACAAAGAAAACATATTCCTTTTTCACTGTGGTCGTTTAACTTGATGACTGGTGTTAAATTTGACATTTAGGTGTTTCTATTCTTTTTTCAGTGTTATTCTCTCTCAAATGACTCTTTTTTTAATGATCGACCAGAAAGTTTGAGGCAAAAAAATCATACTCTTTTTCAAATTGTTTTGTTGCCAAACTTCTTTCATTGAGGAAAATGATAAATATTTGTATACTTATGAATTGAAAGAGAATATTTTCAATCTAATATCTGTTTAAAACATCAGAAATATAAGAATATATTAGTTTAAACATTGTTTAATATATTTCTTTTTAGAAAAGTTAAATAAGTATTAATAGCACTGATAATTTCCTTTGTGACTATTCTAAGTTATAAACTCAAGTATCTGGAGGCAAAAATTAGGGTTTCAAACAGTCTCCATGCTACTACAAACTTATATAAAGACATGAAAAATCTTTTTGATGAATACTAGAAAGAATATCCATGACAAATTTAATAAATAAAGCAATATTTGTAATGCTTTGTATAGTTTTGATATGCATTAACTGTAAACCTTACTAAAGAATATAAAATCAAACTTATTTATAATAATCGTTTAACTTTTCTTAAAATATTTAAGAGTAAGTAATAATAGAGAATTTTTATTTATTTTATTTCCATATTTAAAAACTCAAATCTGTTTAAAGTTGTAATTTTGACAGAAAGTATCTATTTTAATAGATATTTTATGCTAGGTGCAATCAAGATTAATTACAACATCTAAAACATAAATATACACTTTTCCTTAATATTTTTCCATATGATTACAATAATATTTTTCCCCTATCAGTTACAATCGGATAATTTATTTTTTCGTGCTGCGAAGTTTTAAATTATTTGTTTTAACAAATAACTAATTAATAATTGTAAATAAAATTAACAAAGAAATAAATTTTATTTGTATATGATTAATTGTAGTTAGTATATAATTTGCTAATAATTGTAATTGCAAATAATATTATATTAACTTGTCAATGTCGTTAATATATTTTCTAAATAAAATAACAAACTATGGTTTCATCTATTGGAATGTGAAACAAAATATTAGCAAGTGCGCATTACCTTTTAAGCTCGTAGATTTTCTAATATCTCCCCACTTCAATTTAAACTGTACCTGGTAAATCTAGCCCCAAAATAATAATATAATCCTTGTAACATTGGACTAAATATAAATATAACGCTTTGTATTAAGCAGAATTAACAAGTTATAAAAATTTTTTACTTATAAAAAATTTATAATTTTATTTTCAAAACTTTAAAACATATTTTATGCCAATTATTTGTGCTGTAAGTATACTGAGAAACAACTGGAATGCATTCATTCAAAATTAGTAAGTATTTTTAATTAATTGTCATGATGTTTATCATTGTTCAGAGAAACATCACTTGCAACAAAAGTTTTAAATTTCAAGCTCATATTACTCAGCGAACAATGTTGCAAAATAATCCAATTTTAGTAAATTCTTTTAAGATTCATTACATATTTTGATTGTTATGATTTAATACACTTTACTTCTGTAACCTTAGTTCAGTTGTGAAAACATAATTTGATAAGCATCGATATGTATTTCATTATATTTTATTGATTTTTATTATATCAGAGAATGACTTTTTAAGCTATAAATTACAATTGTAAGTAATAAATTGATTACACTCTTGCATTATAATCTTGAAAAATGTAAGATTTCATTTAAAACATTAATTGAATTTTTAAAGTCAGGTGCTTAGAATCTCTATTAACGTATTCAATTTAATTTACTTTCAGTTAAGACATTTAACTATCTCTAGTTTTAATCAAACAATAATTTAAATAATTAAATACTAATTTTTCACTTGCTTCTTAGTATTATTTAATATATGTATGTATATACATTGAAATATTAATATGAATATACTGTTACAATTAATATGCATAATAATTATTATTCCTCTTTTTTAAAGGAATAAGACTGAAATTAAGTAAAATGATTCCGTAGTAGAAACTTTTCATAAAGTCACTATTCAGTTTTTACGAATTATTAATTCTGAATGAAAATCAACATTATTATTGGCTTTCGCAGCCAAGATAGAGAATAAGACCGTTAAACTATATATATTTGATATATTGATTGTGCTTGGTTTGTTTTGCTTTGATATGGTTTGATTGGTTTGTTTTGCTTTGATTTACTTATGAAATACTATAAGTATAAAAATAGTTTTGCTGGATTCTCTTTATTAATATAGTCGTGCAATTTTTAATGGGTCGTGCAACTACGTAACGAGCCGTGAGTCAAGAAAAGGGGTCGTTTGGAAGACAACAAGTATCTGCACGAACAGTTCGACGACGTTTGCAGCAGCCTGGACTCTCAGCTCGGAGACCATGGCTGCAGCTTCCCTTGACGCTGCGTCATAGACAAGAGCACCTTCAATGGTGTGATTAACGACGAACCTGGGCACACGAATGGCGAGTGTCATCTTTACAGATGAATCCCGGTTCTGTGTACAGCATCATGGTGGTCGCATCCGTGTTTGGCGGCATCGTGGTGAACGCACACTGACAGCGTGCATTCGTCATCGTCATACTGGCCCATCACCTGGCGTGATGGTATGGGGTGCCATTGGATGCACGTCTCAGTCACCTCTTGTTCGCATTGACGGTGCTTTGAACAGTGCACGTTACATTTCTAGTGTGTTACGACCCGTGGCTCTACCCTTTATTCGAGCCTTGCGAAACCCTACGTTTCAGCAAGATAATGCCTGACCGCATGTTGCCGGTATTGTACGGACCTTCCTTGATACGGAACATGTTCGGCTGTTGCCCTGGCCAGCACGTTTTCCAGATTTTCCACCAATAGAAAACGTCTGGTCAATGGTTGCCGAGCGATTGGCTCGTCACCAAACGCCAGTCACTTCCTGGTGTAGCAATTTTAATGGCCAGTAGTGTACATTAAAAACATTAAACAATTTTTGCAGATTCATTTTCAAAAGTAAATTTGAAAATGCAGATACTTTCTTATATTTCGAGTATCATCTTAAATAAAAAAAGTGTTACTTCATTAATATACTAACTTTTATACCTTTTAATCTGAATTTTAATTCCAAAGCTAGATATACTATATAAATAAATAATCGGAACAAATTCTACTCATGAGAAATAGCACAACAAAAACTTTCGTAAGTAACAATAGCCTTAATTTTTATTTTATCGTTTTCCTAAGCTTCTTGTTTAATGAAATTAATTGATTTAAGAAATTAAGCATTAATTTACTGTACAAAATATATGTGTGTGCTTTAAAATAACTCTTTAAATTTATGATTAGACAACTTTTTTATTTTCCCAAGTTCAAATTTTAGCAATAAAGTTATATTTGCTTACACAAGAATTTTTAATATACAAATTTATGCATAATAAAATTTTGTAATAAAAAAGTTAATTTTAAAGATAAATATAGAATTTAAAAATTTTTTAAATGAAAATAAACCGTAAAATTTGGTTACAATTTTCAAAATATCTTTAAAATTATTGAAAAAAAATTCGTTGATAAAATGCAAGTAATGTCATGAAAAATTACATGTAATATAATCATTGCTTAATATTTAATAATGTATTTGTGAATCGCTTGTAAAAATCTAAATGTCTATTTTTTCCTCAATTATCCGTACATTTCATGCTCATTTAAACGCATGATTGTTTAAAATAGATTCTTTCTTCATAATTTAGCATTTCCTGAAAAATACTTTGACTGAAATATTTATTGCAAATATTAATCAATAGTAATTAATTTTGCTAGATTTAAAATCTCATATTTTATTGTAAATATATAACAATAATCGTATTTCTATATTTAAATGCAGCTTTTTTCTGTTTGTTTCAAAGTGCAATTATAAAAACAATCTCAATCTAAGTAAATTTTTACTTATTTTTAAACAATAAATTGTACATAGTTTTATGTAATACAATATTAAATAGCTTATTCAGATACATGTTGCTTATTAATTGTACTAAAATCAACTGAAAATTCTCCTTTATGAATTATACATCTCGATTTATGGTAAAAAATAGTAATCCAGGTTCCTTATTTATATTTTTGTAAATTAAAAAGAAAAGTCATTTTACACCTAAAATTTTAGACTTAAAGAAATGCAACTTTTTCTGCTGCTTTTATAAGTATTGCGTGATTCTTAAATCATCTTCCCTCCAGTTAATAATATTTCGGAGTTAGGTTTTCTGGATTTGATACTAGTTTCATGATAAAATTTCTACTGGACTTACAGATATTTGAAACGGTCTAAATAAAAGTCCAGGTTTATCTATAACAGATAACACCTGACAAACTTTGGTCCAATTTCTAGTCAATGATTTCTTCCTGCAGTCAAAGTTTATATCTCCTCTCTTTTTATTTATAAGTACATTTATAAAATTGTTGCCTACAGTTTCCATTTCACAACGTATATTTTTATTGTTTCCTTGATGCATAAATTGATATCATTGTGTATTTAAATTGCATATTTCTATTCTAAAATTATATGAAACAATTTAATTGATTACATAAATATTGCATATTAACATAACAGAGTAATCCTGGATTTTAATTAACCTAATATATTTTTTCATGGATAAGGCAAATAAAATGAAAAACTAGCGTGTTAACAAATTAAACACTTTAAATAATCTTTTTACATTTTCATATTTCTACTTTTAATATAAAAAAAGAATATTTCCGATAAAGAATTTTTTTTTTCAAAACATGTCCCTTCAAAATGAATTCAGTGTCCGTAATTTAAGATTTCCAGACAATTTTTTTAAGGGTTAATGAAAATTATTATAGTTTATAAATTTTCTTTAACCTTTAAAAATATTTTTATTTAAATTAGTTTGTATAAATGTTATGTAAAAATAGTCATAACTTTTATTGAGTTGCAACATCATTTCTAAAATAACAGTATTTTTTTAAATAGTAGCTTACCCTTTTTTAAATTCCTATCGTGAAACTTTATCGCAAAGTAAAATCACTTCAACAAATATATTACTGATAAATACAATAAAAAACATATAAATATATACTTTTAATTTATTTAAAATAGTTCTTTTTATTAGTAAATATAACATTTTTAGTAAATATAACATCATACAGTTTTTGTTATATTTCTATTTAAAAAATACTGGCCAAAATATATAAACGTAAAAATTAAATTATATGCACAAATAAAACACTTTACATGGACTAAAATGATTTTTTTATCATAACAAATATTCTCATTACTTTTAATAAGTGAAATAAACAATTTTAAATCAATAACATAATTCCTAAGTCTTTTGATATTCAATATATGACCATAGTATTATGCAGTTGAAACTCCTTAACAAAAACCAGTCCATTTAATATATAACTGTTCTTTTCATTTACTTTTTGGTTTTCTATTTACTTTATGATTTTTATATACAATCTGTTAATTTGTAGCAAAAATAATATATATGTTTTGCTATCACAGTAATTCTATTGTTGTAACTTTATTTACAAAAAAGAGGGTATCAATTATGCGTGAATTTTCAAGATAAGGTATGATTAATGACTTGTTAATATCACAAGAGATACTTAATACAATTACTGAATATTTTTACCCATTATATAATGCTTATTTTGTATTAAAAATTAAATTCTACAGAAAATATACAAGGTAATTTCTTTTTGGTATTTGTGAATGTATTTTGTTAATACTATTAGTTCACTATTAATGTTTATAGAAACAATAACTTGAATATATGAGATGTGTTTAACATTCAGTTTGATGACGTATTTTGATGGGTTTTTCTTTCATCCATTTTTTATTAATAAGTTATTTAGAAGAATATCTCATTTATTCATTTATGAAGCATTCTTATATATATATATATATATATATATATTTATATATATATATATATATATATATATATATATATATATATATATATATATATATATATATATATATATATATATATATATATATATATATATATATATATATATATATATATTTATATATATGCAAGGAAAGTAGCGACGCATCAAGAATCTATTACGAATTTAATGAAAGCGAATTTTTGCGAAGAAAAAACAGTATTTTGCTCTTATTGGCTACCGTAGAAAGCCAAATAGAATAGACGTTGTCATTTAAAAACGCAACAACACGTTTGGCTTAACAACAATGCCTATTGCACAACCCCTAGTAGATACCAGCAGAAATTTTTTTATAAACATCTGGTGTCTTTGGTGATTTACTGGTAGGTCCTTGCATTATGTAAGACCATTCGGCGCCATATACTAAATCTTCCTGGAAAAAGTTCTTCTCAATTTATTGCAGGCACTGCTCCACTCTCTATCCTGAGAGACATGTGGTTTGTGCACGATGGAGACCCAGCACATTTTTCACTCATGATCTGTAACATGAATGACATATATCACGTACGATGTATTGGACGTAGCAAACCTGCGGCTTGGCCTCTTCGCTCACTTGACCTCAAACCACTGGAATTTTTCTTCTGCCGGCACGCGAAATGGTTAGTGTACGAGATGTGCATGTGCACTCAACTGAGAATATCTTACCTAGAATCGTTGTGGCCGACGACAAATTTAATATGGCACCAAGAATCTTCAAGAGGGTACAGCAGTCGTTATTTCGCTGGTGTCAACTGTGAAACGACACACATGGGTGGCATTTTGAGCATTAGCTGTGAGGTTTTCATTAAACAGTAAGTGTGTTTGCGAGTCATTTGGTAATATTCATTAGCTTACGCAACACCGTTGTAAGTGTTAGGCAAGTACTGTCAGGTGGGAATTCCTCTTTTCTGCCTTTCAGAGTGGCATGCGACCCTATATTCTTAAGTAATAATAGAAGCTTTTTTGGATACAATCACCACTCTTAAATTGAAATTTATATATATATATATATATATATATATATATATATATACACACACACACACACTAATGGCCATTAAAATTGCTACACTAAAAAGGCGACATGCATCAGACGTGAAATTTATTCGAAAGGAAGAAGGTGCTGTGATATGCAACTAATTAGCTTGTCAGCGCATTCAGACAAAGCAGGCGCCAGTAGCGACACCTAATTTGTGTTTAAACGAGGAAATTGTTCAGCCGGTTACTCATACACAAATTGGATTTCAACGCTGTTGCCTGGTGAAAAGTTGTTGTGATGCCTAGTGTAAGAAGGAGAAATGCGTACCAGCACGTTTCTGACTTTAATAAAAGTCGAATTGTAGCGAACCGGGATTGCGGTTTATCTTATCGCAGTATTGCTGCTTGCGTCGTTCGAGATCCAATGACTATTAGCAGAATATGGAATCGATGGGTTCAGGACGGTAATACGGAACGCCATGCGGGATCTCAACGGCCACCTATCAATAGCAGCAGAGAAGACAGACATATTATCCGAATGGCCGTAATGGATCGTGAAACCACATCACGAGCCGTGAGTCAGGAAACTGGGTCGTTTGGAAGACAACAAGTGTCTGCACGAACAGTTCAACGACGTTTGAAGCAGCATGTACTCTAAACTCGGAGACCATGGCTGCGGCTTCCCTTGTCGCTGCGTCATAGACAAGAACGCCTTCAATGGCGTGATCAACGACGAACCTAAGTGCACGAATGGCGAGACGTCATCTTTTCAGATGAATCCAAGTTCTGTGTACAGCATCATGATGGTCGCATCCGTGTTTGGCGGATCGTAGTGAACGCACACTGGCAGCGTGTATTCGTCATCGTCATACTGGCCCATCACCTGGCGTGATGGTATGGAGTGCCAATGGATACACGTCTCGGTCACCTCTTGTTCGCATTGACTGTGCTTTGAACAGTGCACGTTACATTTCTGGTGTGTTACGACCCGTGGCTCTACCCTTTATTCAGCAGGATAATGCCCGATCGCATGTTGCCGGTATTGTACGGATCTTCCTTGATACGGAACATGCTCTTCTGTTGGCCTATCAGCACGTTCTCCAGATCTTTCACCAATAGAAAACGCCTGGTCAATGGTTGCCGACCGACTGGCTCGTCACCAAACGCCAGTCACTACCGTTGATCAATGGTGGCATCGTGTTGAGGCTGCATGGGCATCATCTGTACCTGTACATGCAATCCAATCTCTGTTTGACACAATGCTCAGGCGTATAACTGCTGTTATTACTGCCAGAGGTGATTGCTATGGGTACTGATTTCTCAGGATCTATCCAGCCAATTTTTTTGAAAATTTGATCATTTGTTACTTCTAGTATAATATATTTGTCCAATAAATATCATTTTGTTATCTGCATTTCTTCCTGGTGTAGAAATGTTAATGGCCAGCAGTATATATATATATATATATATATATATATATATATATATATATATATATATATATATATATATATATATATATATATATATAGTAGTAAAGTTTAAAGTTGGGCATATTTTAATAAATAACTTTCGAAATTTATTACACTGAATATATAGGATCATTACATTCAACAATTTTTTTGGAATTCATTAAACCTGTTTCATGATTATATCAACGTTTCCATGCTGGTTGATTGTCTTTTCTTTTAAATGTTATTGGTTAAGCACACTAAAATAAATGAATGAAAGAAAATAAAAAGTTATAAAAGAAAGGAAATGTATATTATTTAGATTTGTAGCGAAATGTCAATATTCTCTTGCAATATTGTCATATTTATTTCATATGCTTATCCTTGACTCCTGAGAACATCCCAGCTCTTTAACAGTCATTTAAGAATATCCATTAATAAATATTTTTCTTAATAACGCAATATATTTAATAAAATTAGTAACATATCTCATTTTTAACGTAATTCAGGAATTTAAATATTTAATTGCATTTGTCAAATTATTTTGTATTTATAGATTCATTTTTCTATGAATCATAAATAAATTGTAATTTGTCAGCCATGAAAATTAAGATTATACCTAATTTTTAACATTTTCACAAAATATATATTTTCTTTTCATGCTGAAGTTGTCAAGTTAAAGAAGTGCTTTGATGATGTACTTTCCCCATAATAATCACATTTCTATCATTGTAAAAATTTTATTAAATGTTTAGTAATTTTCTAATCTTGAAAAATCCAATTCTCAAGTAAATCGCTTTCATAAAAATATATTTCATTTTGCTTACAATAAATCATATCTATCACAGTTCTAGAAAAAATTTATTTTAAATAAACCTTAATATTATCTATCTTTGCTATCAGTGAATAGTTGATGCATTATAGTGTCCGTATTTAAATAATAGTAATTGGTATGAAAACTACAATTTAAAATATATATTTTTAATATTTGATTTAATTTATAACGCTTTGTTACGAAAGTAAAAGTTATACATATATATATGTATATATATATATATATGTATATATATATATATATATATATATATATATATATATATATATATATATATATATATATATATATATATATATATATATATATATATATATATATATATATATATATATAACTTCTGCTTTGTATGTATTATACCTTCTGCAATATAGATATATATATATAGCAAAAGCTTTTTATTTCTTAATGCCTGGATTCTTAGAAGTTTATCTTTCATGGGAGGATATCAGAAGAGAGTAATCGGATTTCAGTATTCTGTGTCTTTCCAAGTTACTGAGATGAGCTATTTTTCGTCCGAAAATGCTTCAGGTAACCATAGCTTTTCTTAGTGAAGCCTAAATCCTTAAAGTGATATATAAATCGGTTTTCTTCTAGTTGATATCCCTTATACGTTTGGTTCACTTGGCAAGATAGCACTCAACCGGAAATCTTTCGAATGAACTTGCGGCCGTTCAAAACTGACCAGGAATATGATTGGGGAGGTGATGTGCAGTGGATAACAACTAGTAATATTCTTTTCTTTTTGGTGTTTACTTTCTTCCATATTTCATTGTTGCATCAATCATTCAATTAAATTAATTTCCCATTTATGAAATTAATCCCATCTCTAAAGTTATATGGATTCATAAAATTAGAATTGTCAAAAACGCTGAATAAATACAGATGAAATCTTTAAGCAATTTCTTTGCTTAGTTTAAACTTTACGTAGGTACTCTAACTTATCTTGAAAAGAAAAGGAAATAATCATTTGTATTTACTTTTAAAAATCATCTATTTTAATTTTTAGATTTACTTAAAAGAAATAAACAGTCATAAAACAGCATTTTAAATAAATTTCTCTGTAAACACGGGAATTTATTTTTCTTCTGATTAAAAATGTGTCCAATGATGTTATTAAAAGAAAATGTCAGGTTTAAATAGTATGTATTACATACATGTATTATTTCTTGCATAAGCTAGTATATTTATGCACCTCTAAGTACATTCCCCCAATCACTTATTTAAATGCTTCGTAGTTTATCAATTCAATTTGCTGAGATATTTATTTAGAGTTTTATAAGAATTAAAAAAGTATACGTCGTATATCATATGATTTATTTAAAATCATCAGAAATAAACATTTGAATTAATTGTGTACTTGCGGTATATAATTGAACCATAATTAATTTAAATCCTTATTAATTATATTAATGAACGAAAATTATATGCATTTATCAGTATTTTATATTGTTAAAAGTGCTTGAAATTTTTTTAATAAAGCTGCTGAAGTCTAGAAAATAAAAAAAAAAAGGCTAAAAGTTCAAATACATTATATATCAGGTAAAAAGTTATAATTTATGCAATAAATGTTATCATTTGTATCTAGGAATAATGAAACTCGTTTCTTAATTTTAGTCATATCCTAACCTCATTTTCTGTATAAAAATTTGTTATTAAGAATACAAATGTATTTTATCAAAGATAAAATTTTATATAAATAATATTTATGGATAACTCATTTATGTTTTTATGCAATCAAAATTAGCATGTTTTTGATTGATTGCGCAAAAATTTAACTTTCTTTAAGACATTTCTTCTATTTTTAAATTATTTCCAAAATAGTATATTGATTTAATAAATATTCAAGTTTATTATACAATCGATTATATTTTGCAATAATTTTCTTTCTATTTAATACAATGTTTAAAAGCATCTCTTTCTCTCCATATTCTTTTCTATTGTAAATCTATAATAGTATTATCACTGATATTTATTTTGATGAAAAAGAGTTTCATATTCAAAGCTTTTTCTTGAATAAATGTTATATTTGTTTTGATTAAATCAATTAACGATTAAATCATGACACTGAAATTAAGAAAACATTAAATTAAGCAAATTATAAAAAACTAAAATTCTCTTGAATAGTAAATCATTTTAAATATAATTTAACTTTTAAACATCTGTATAGACAATTTTTCCTTAAATTCGTCCTTTATTTTAAATAACAAGCTTGATTTTTAAATCTAATTTTAAAATGAATGATAAATCATTACAAAAATAAAAGAAATGCTTCTTTAAATTCCAAATTTCTACGTTATTAATTGTATTGGAATAAATAAAAAGCAAATATTTATAATATTATAATTGTTTTTCTTAATAATTTCAAAACGTGCCTATTTAAAATTTTTTTTTTTTTTTTTTTTTTTTTAAATTGATGAAGGTGTTTGAACACAGTTTATTTGGTAACTTTACTTCAGATATTATACATAATCACTCACCAACCAACATACTTTATATCAAAATTGTGATACTTGTACTGATTTCTGCTATTTTAAGTGAATGTTGTGCCCATCGGCAATTTTGCAACCATCTTCGACAGTCAAACAGCCGTAATTTATCAAGCTTTCTTAAAAATCAATCTCGTATAGGGTTGTTTTCATATGTGGTTATCTTATCAGGCACTAAATCTGCCCTTCAAGGCATTGACTCACAAAGTGATATCCATTCCTCCGTTATACTCGTCTGCTTCCATCTTCTTAAGTGGCTACAGTTATAGGAAAAAAAAAGTTGCCTTCAATGTATCCTTTCCCATATATTACAACAAAATATATTTTATAGATTATATGTTGACCAAGTATCAAATAATTAAATTAATAGACTTCTGTGAAGTAACGTTCCTGCCAAAATCAGTAGCCAGGGTAGCCAGAATTGTTGAAGTTCACCACTGTCACATGCTTTGGCATTGTTTCAAAGAGAGTTTAAATATGTTTTTGGGGTACAATAGACCAAGCATCGTATGGAATTTGCAACGTATGTAAATACATTGCCAATGTTTATTTGGTTAGACAGCTGGGGATTTAATCTGTGTTAATCGTTGAACAACCACGGACAACATATTTTCTCTAATATGAAATATTTGAACAACAAACCGGCCAGGGAAGCAATTCAGTCTGGAGAATGATAAAGAGCCCTTGGAAAATGCTCCTCACGTGTGATCATGCATTATTCTGTTGAATTATGGTTGTGGGCAGGCCCTGATGGTAAGGCCTTGCATCCTTCAGGCTCTGGCTCTAACGCCTCGGAGATATAAAGCTGGCTGTTTATGTAGTATTGGCAATGAATGCTAGAGGAGTGAGAGACTTATATCATATACCACCCATACCATAATACTCCGTGCAGTACCACTGTGGAGGTACATAACGCTGCTGTTCAGCATCTTCTCTCCACGGTGTATCCAGATTTAAAACACCGTCATTGTAGTGTTGCAGACAGACGCGTGACTCGTCAGTAAAGACAATTTCATTCCCTTTTGCCATCTACATCCTTCTTTCATCGCACCATTGGTGGTGGAGACTTCTGTGGTTCTGCATCACTAGTAGACAAAGAAATGGACGTCTTGTGGACAGACAACTCTGCTGTAACCGGCGTCAATTGGTACGCGTAGACATTGGATGATGCATTACAGATTGAATGAGCTCTGCTATGGTTCATGATTTGGCAAAGCGATCCGTCACGGCTATGCTCACAATCTGCCTATTATCACGTGAAGTGGTGCACTTAAGTAGAAGCGATTGAACACGATGGTCCGACGTAGCTTTCTGCATCCAACGGTCACATATCCTCACTTTAGTTGTCTTGTTTCATCCAGCAAGACTATCGATTTTCCTAAAAGATAATCCACAATCTTGGTAGGCCATTATCCTCGCTCTGTCGAACTCGGATACTTAATAAAAATGATACAAGTGTTATAATTCCTTAAGGATTTACGTTAAAAATGAGCAAGTTTTGTTTATGGATGACAACATAGAAGGAAACAACATTTATTTATATCAAACAGCCCAAACATTAAAAACACTTATCTCTTTTTGACATTCATATACTTAAAGAACACAACCGTTACTGATGTTCCCTCTATTTATCTATTTCCATTCCCGAAAGAGAAACGTACCTCTGGTGGTTTGCTCGTGTTGCAACATTCTCTCCACTTTGAGTTTGGGGATACTAACTCAAAAACAGTAAACATAAGAATTATATATGCAGAACTTGAAATAATAAAGTAGAAATCACGATAGAATTATTTCAAAATATTGTAATGCAAATTTAAAGCAATATCTTAGAGTTTAAATATAGAAAATTCAAAAGATTCTTTAAAAGTTTATAAATTCAGTTTTTTAACTGGTTTCATTTCTCTTCTTGAGCGAGTCACACAGTTTCATCAGGGTCAATATTAAGCTTGCGTTGCTTGCTTGCCACTTTCGGTACATTCTGAGTTTCCGATACGACTAGTTTGTGGTATTTTGTCAGTTCCAAAGGGTACAATCTTTGGATTCGTCTTAGTATATTTCCCTTTCCAGTACGCAGTTTTACAAGTCTGATGATTTCATCTTTTTCTGGAAAAAGTTCCAGTACTCTTCCTGGCAGCCAGTGCAGCTTTTTTATCATCTGTACCAATTAATACTATGTCACCTGTATTTATTTTATCTTCTCTTTTAGTAACTAACGAACGAAGGAAACCCAGATACTCTGTTTTAATGTTTTGTTTTAGATTTTCACGTACCATCTGAACATATCTCCACCTGGAAGTAATAATAGTCTTTTGAATTTGATCTAAATCGGGATCATCAGTTAATGGAATATCCTGAAGAAACATTGAGGGAGTCAAGGTTTTCAGCGCTTGTTCCTCGGATATGTAAGTTAAGGGTCTACTCTTCATGACAGATTAGCATTCACAAATGAGAGTTTGTAATTCCTCGCAAGACAAACAGGAGCGCCTAAGATTTTTTCTCAAAAGATCTTTTAAATTTCCAATCAAGCATTCCCAGAAACCTCCCCACTATGGAGAGGAGAGTGGGTTAAACTTCCAACGAATTTCATTGATTCTAAATTCACTTTCAATTGCGGTCCAATCTAATTGTTTCAGAGTATTGCTTAACCTGAAAAGTTAGTACCGTTGTCTGAGTACATCACGGAAATTCGTCCTCTTCTGGCAAAGAACCTACACATCACTTGCATGAAGTCATTTGTACTGAGTGTATGTATTAGTTCTAGATGGATAGCTCTATATACAGCACAAATAAAGAGCACTATTCACACCTTTTGTTTAGATTTAGTCGATAAAGGTGCAGTTAAGTCCAGACCTGATACTTGAAAAACAGCTGTAATTTTGTTCTGTCTTTTGTAAGAGGTGGAAAAGGTACCTCAAGATGTTTCACTTTCTGTCGTTTACATATTAGACATTCTTAGATAACACTACGGACAGTCTTTTTTCCTTTTACTATACAGAATCTTTGACACAAAATAGTCAAAAGAGTTAATATCCTAGCGATGTTTCGATGGTGAAATCACTCGAGAAATAAAATTTTTCGATTCTTCCTCATTTACCAGTCAAGACTTCAATCGTAAAATTCCTTCTTCATCTTCAAATACTTGAAGACCTTTCAAATTTTTCCTTGTTTCTTCATCAGAGAAACATTCCTTCTGTACTAAACGGAAAATAATCTTTTGTGCATTTATCAATTCTTCAGTTTTAAGTTCCTTAAATTTTCTTACGACTTTGGCCTCTTGTTGAAAACGCTGTGGCAAAGCCAAAAACCTAATCATCTTTGAAAATCCAGAAAATCTTCTGGCTAACTGTAATAAAATTGACTCCAGTTCTGTGTTATTAACAGAGATGGCTGACTTTGGTTTCTCTATCTCTACTTCTTTATCGTTAACATATACAGATGACTTTGTCCACTGTTATTTGGAATTCCGTAACCATCTGGCACTTGCAACCATTTACATTTCTGAATTTGCTTAGGCCGACAACCTTGAGATAAAATATCTGAATTCTGATCAGTGGAAATATGCTACCAGTCTTCAGAAGATGTCAATTTTCTAATCTCACTTATTCTATTGGCAAGGAATACCGATCACTGTTCTCGCCGAGTTATCCACGTTAGAACTGTGAGAAAATCAGTCCAAAAGTAAGTCGCGATATTAGGAAGTTTCAGAACTTCACAGAACTAAATAGCCTTGCGCCGATGGTAGCGGCCATTAACTCAAGACGTGGTATAGTAATAGTCTTCATTGGAATTATTCGTTATCTGACATTAAGTAATTGAACAGTCACTAAACCCGCTCTGGATTCATTTCTTAAGAAAATGCTGGCATAAGTTGTCTTATTGGCATTGACAAAAGTATGAATGCTTAAATTAAATTCCTCCATCTCACCTAACCATCTTGGCACTTTTAAATTTTTTTGCACTTCAATTGTTTAATCCATTTTAAAAAGTTTTTCTTTATTTCATCGTTCACTTCCTCATCCCAGGATTCTTTAGTTTTCCAAGTGGCTTGCTGTAAAATCTTAAGTTGAATCATAACAGGTGCAAGGAAACTTTGGGATCAAATACTCAACTAACCAATGAAAGTATTTTACTTTTAGTTATCTTTTCGTTTTGATCAAATTTCAAAGATTCTGAGTCTGTCTCTAAAGTATCTAACCTTTTGTTCCAAATCAATCTTAATACTGGTTTTGTACTTTCTGAAGATGCAGTAAAGGTAAAACTTTCCCATCCTCTGAGATCAAATATTCCTTCTCTCATTACATTAGTTGTAGATTCGATTAATGTTTCTAGTTTGGCATTATTTTGTACACTAGTTACACAATTATCGACATAAAAACTATCTTGCAATTTTTTAAGAAATCTATCAGAATACCTTTCTTTTATTGAATCTTTTGATAAATATTGATTAATAACCGCCATTAACAGAAAAGGGCTACTGGTGATGCCAAAGACGACTCGAGTATGACGAAAAATTCGGATATTACTCTCATTGTCATACCAAAGAAATCGTACGAAATCACGATCTTTCTCCTGTAAGGATATTCGTAAGAAGCCCTTCTGATGTCTGAAATTACACCAATTAGTTTCAATCTAAATTTCGCCAAAACAGAATGAATTGCTTCAATTAAATTATTTCCAGTCTCCAAACAGGCATTTAATGACGGATGGTTATGGATCTTAGTAGAAACATCAAAAATCGGTCTTATCTTCATTGAAGATGTAGCAGATGTTTCTTTGATGACTGGTCTATGCGGAAGATAATGAGCATCAGCTGGTAACTCTTTCTCAGGAACTTCTTCAATAACTCCTTCTTCTAACCATTCTGTAAAGACATCATGATACTTTTCTCTTACACCGATTTTTACCAATTTCCTGGTTGTAGATTCAAGTCTTTTCAAGCACAACTCGTAATTGTAAGTTAGAAACGCATGAACCACTTTCCAAGGCATATGAACCTCGTATCTTCCATCTTCTTTTTGTCGAACTCTTTCTTCAAAGTGAAGCATAACAGTTGTTTACGCTTCCTCCTTTGATTTTTACTCAATAATATCCCATATACCAAATAGTTCCAGATCCCATAGTGGAGAAACAGGAATATCTGTTTTGGATAGCATTGTAACAATGTTCATTCTTGCATCTCTTTCGTCGGGGTACTTTACCCGTCAAAGTTTAAACTAACTTGGTTTCTAATGCAACTAAGCCAGTCTCTAATGCTTCTCATCGACCAGTAACTAATTTACAGGCAACGTCAGCACCCAAAAGTATTTCAATGGTTCCAGCGTTTTCTTGAATATCGATTAATAATATCCTTTTAGTTTTCAATTCATGCATACAAGAGCCATTTTTACACTAGAAATGTCATTACAAATGGCATCATGATCTAAAGCATCTAATTTACAAGTACAGTGTTACCATCAAGACTACTCAAATAAATATTATAACAGTTATGTTTATACATTCTTGTTTTCATTCCGCCAAATAAGAAGTGAACAAATTCCTCTTCTCTTTGCAAATAAAAACCCAACTCTTCAGCAGTAGATTTCAAAATATACGATTTTTGCGATCCTATATCCATATGAGCTCTAGCTTTACGCTCTTTCTTGTTGCCATGTACACTTGAAACAAGATTTGTAAAAAAACTTCATTGGTTGCAAGAGAATGTAAAGAATCAATTGTTTTCTCATTAATATTTTTATCATTTATTCCTTGTTTGGGTGAATCAGATTGTTTGCATCCCATATTTAGACACATGAACTTCAAGTGTCTTTTCGAACACAATTGACACGTTATTTGAGATCGGCATTTAGAAGAAACATAACCTTTAGCCAAGCAGACCCAGCACAATCCTTTCTTTTTTATTATTGCGATCTTTTCTTCCAAAATGATGAAAAGTGCCTTTTTTACAAAAGCGAAATGCATGATCCTTTAAACAAAACACACATATTTCGTTTGATTCTTGTATAAATAACTCAGAGGGGGGTGAACGTTGGCTTTCTGCCAAGTATTTGCGTTCGCGTTCATAGGAATAAATATCCGATCTAGTTAATTTTATTTTTCTTCTTCTGATTGCACTTCGCTCTTCAGAAACTAAACTATAGCATCAAGAGATGAAATATTACTTTGTTCAGACTCAATACTTTTTCTTCGTCTTTCGAAAGATTGCAATATATAGGTCAGTAACGAACTTTCGACTAACGGATATAACATTATACCTCATTGATCAGTAGTCACACCTAAACTACCGAGAGCCGAAGTTGAGTAGTTTATTATACAAATCACTTAAGGCATCTTGTTTCTTTTTAGAGGCGTTATTTAAGACAACAAGTTTTAACAATTCTCGCACATAAAAATCAATTAATAGATCTTTTCGCCCATATCTTTCAGTTAAGCTTTCTATCGCCAATAGATAGTTTGTATTAGTTATAGGTAAAGATTCAACAAGTTCTCTAGCTTCTGATTTGATTTTTGTCGACTGAGTTAAATAATGAAATTTATCAAAATCAGTTAAAATTTTATTTTCGTGAGTGTTTATAAATTGTTTCCAAAAGGTTAATTAGTCTTTTAATTCACCGCCAAATTTATACAGTTCAACTTCAGGAGGACGTGCAGAATTCGTTTTATAGAGATTCTCGCACACAGTCAAGTGAGAATTGTCGCCAAAATTACTACTTTCGTTTTTATATTGTTTGCTTTTAATATTCTTTAATATTCGTTTAGACTTTAATTCTATTCTCAGTTCCTTTTTTTTTCGACAATATTATATTCAGTTTTGAATTATGTTTCATCAGTTAAAGCATATAAATAATCACTATGTGTTAATTCTAATGAATCTCCCTTTTGTTTAAGCTAATATAAACACATTTCAAATTCTTCGGTGTCAGAAGTTTCATCAATCAACACATTCTCTAACTTAGTATATGCTTTCGTAAATGAAGCGTGCTGTGCTGTTTTATTTCGTTTAATTATTTTTATTTCTACTATCTTATAAAATCAATTCGTACATTCAACAAAAATGTGTCAGTTTAAGATATATTATAATTGTATCAATAACTTCAAAATGGCAATTCAATTTCCTTACCTTCCGTTATCAAACTTCAAAACAAAGCGGCCCAACCGGGGGCGCCAGAAATGTTGCTATTCCTATTAGTATTTGCGTTAAAAATGAGTAGGTTTTGTTTATTGATGACAACATTGAAGAAAACAACATTACTGACGTTCTCTTGTTTTTATCTATTGTCATTCCCGAAAGAGAAACTTACCTCTCGTGGTTTGCTCGTGACGCAACAACGAGACAGAACTGATATTTTTAGAAAAGAATACAAGACGAACACAATTGCCGAGCTTAAAATCGTTGAAATTTCCATGCTTTAAATAGCGCTTTGAAGTGGCACCACATTCGCGCGTAATGAGCGTCTACGCTGAAATTCTAATCATTTGCATATCTCACATCTGCATAAATCATCTGTTGTAAATTGCATGTTATTTGCATGCTTCCTTCAGGATGCTGATTTACTATGGCCAGCAGTGTATTTGCATATTATGTAGCATATTTCTCCAGGGAACTATTATCTAAATTCAGGTGCTTTATTTCAAAGATTTTATTCATCATAAATTGAAAAAAAATCTTAATGCAATTATAGACTTATAATTCGATATTATCAATGGTTTTTCATTTCTTTTATAATTAAATTCAACTCTATCACTTAAAGTAAAATTATTAATCTTTTAAAAACTTAGCACACTGTACCTATTTTAGATAAGAAGTACAGGTTATATTAATACAAACGACAAGAATGCTTAAGAATTTCTGCAATATTTCTTCGCCTTGAATTGCTGGTAGGAAGGATAGACAATCTGACGTTTCATAGATCACCAATTTTTCTGCTGCCATTGGCTACTCATCAAAAAATTCCCTAGTCTGGA
The DNA here is from genome assembly GCA_030067965.1 of Latrodectus elegans. NCBI lineage: Eukaryota > Metazoa > Arthropoda > Arachnida > Araneae > Theridiidae > Latrodectus > Latrodectus elegans. The sequence goes on from CM057813.1 coordinate 38,398,045, forward strand.
AAATATAGTACATAGGAGAATTTGATGTCTCTTCCTTATTTATCTTTTTTTCCGTTCAAAACATATGGATGTGACAAATTTAATGCTTCATATCCTAAAGAGAGCAACAATTCATAGAAAATCAATACTAAAATCTTTCCTTTACTTCAAATCATTTTTTCGTTGGGTGTATTATTTTTTGAAATAATATAAGCTCTATTTTTGTAGAAATATATAAGAGACTCCACATTTTGACTGTAGTTTTTACAAACGTAAAGAAAACGTTTTTCTAAGAGAATAACTGTAAAATGGAGAATTGAGATACCATTACTATCTAAGGAAAATTAATTATTAAAGTAATAACTACATTGCTTTTTAAAGGTTTTTTTAAATTTATTTTATATAAATGAAGTAATAAAAAATATATAAAAGTTCATAAAAATTATATACTCCTATAATGTTAAAGCATATGTTCTTACAACTTTAAGCGACCAATATACTGTAACTATTTATCATGGATTATATTTTTATAAATCTTAAATTTTGAATGCTGTTATTTAAAAAATTACAACAATCAAGAATACATCTAAATAATAAGTGTCATATTGAAAAATATAGAAGGCTATATTTTAAAACATTATACTTTCATTCGAAATCATGGCATCTGCTTATAAATTTAACCAGTACATAATTATAATGCTTAGTTCATAAAATTAAGTGGGGACCTATGAAATATAGTTAAAAGAGTAGATCTCATATCATCGTAATGATATCCAATGAAAATTAATTGATTTAATCTAGAACATAATAAAATAAGCAATGGTATCCTCACCATGAAAGACAAAAGTCACCATTACTCACTGAATAAAACTCACAATAAAATGTTTTGAATTTGTTTTTTTAAAGAGATTCACCCATACTGCCTTTAAATGCAGTCAAAATGTATATGGTGCAACATCTGTTGGTAAGGCACAACATTTTCAATTATTGTTGAGATATGGGATCAAAATCAAGAAAATACTCAAATCTGGAAAGGTTATTACTGATTATTTTTTGAAATAGTATGAAAACTATAAAAATAGGCCAATTGCTTAGAGATAAATTGTTTTTTTTTAATGCAATCAAGTTCAACGATATAATACGAAGAAGAAAAAGAGATGGAATTATAGCAAAAATAATCATTGGTAAGTAAGTGTACTGGCGTGGCATACTAGAAGGTGTCGAGAAGGAATTTTATGTTATCTCAATTTATTATTCTGATAAAAGGATTCACATATTGTTATGTAATAAAATATATTAGGATTTTATACTATATTTTCAATTTTTAATCAGTATATTGTTATTTCCAATTTTAATATTTGTTTGGAATGCGTTTATTGTTGCTTAAATCTGCTGACTAAAATACGCCAAGTTTAAGTGATACGTTACTTAACATTGAACTAAGTTTCAGTAATGCGTCAGTCAGTTACGCAATCAATTAATGATGCAATTGCTAAATAGTTTCCATCAGATATAAACATTGTCGTTAAAATGAGTTTTATCAATAAGTTATAATTCTTCAGTTTATAATGTAAGTAAAATGTTTGTATTATTTTTAGTAGTTTCTGAAATCGTAAGTATTTTTAAGCAATATATGAGGCAAAAATGACTATAACTTACGATTCTTTCCTTTCCAATTACGGCGATTTTCAAAAGGGGTAGATATAATGGAAAAGTACCAAATTTTCTTACCTGATATCTTTAATGTTATTAAATCTGATAAATTTGATTGAAATATATACCAAAATATGTTCGCAATTTAAGATAGCAAGTACAATGGTTGATCTCTTTTTTAATATGTCTTATAAATAGAAATCAGTAAGCATAATTTTATTAAATGATAAGAATTCACTTTCTGCAAGCTTCTAAAACATTTATTAGGGATTAAAATCACAAATTATTGATAAAATATTACATGATGAAAAAGGTATGAATAGTTTCATTACGTTTATTTAAATTTTTTTGGAATTTAATATTTATGCGTAACTTTAGTTGCTTGAATGTGTTATATTACTAAAATAACATCAATGTAACTAAACTAACATCCAACTAATATTTTCCGTTAACTTTTAAAATGTTTTCAAATTGGAATATAGATTAGAATTAAATAATGCAAAAGGGATTTTATTTAATAAAACACTTCATATATCTTTATTTTTTTATTTAATATAAAAAATTAGTGTTTGTAAATTTCACTTCTAGAATCTATTACTTTATATTAATTAATTTATTTATTAAAAATATTAGTTTTTGCCGTTTCCATAAATAGGAAAAGTATTTTGCTTCCACATTCTCCAAAACATTTAATACTAAGACTTAATTTTTATTTTCCTTAATTTTGTAGGATATATAAGCTTTAGTGTTAATAATAATCTGTAATTATGCAAATTAAAATGTCAAATTTTGTTTTCTTTTATCTAAAAACTTAGATACATTAAGATTAATATGTTTCTTCAATATTTCTAGTTATTTAATTAAACATGTGTACATTGAACATTTTAAATTTCTTCGAATCTAAAAGATACCAGATTTTTTGCAGTTTAAATTCTATAAAATTATGTCCAAATATTTATGAAATATATAAAATACTTTATCTTTTCCTAAGATTAAAAAAATGTGCTGTTTTTTTTTTCCTTCAACTATTCATTTACTTTAATTTAAAAACAAAAAGCCAAAAGTATAATCCATATTCTTCATTTCTTGTTCTTTCTCTCAAAATGGGAAAGCTATAAGTCTTTTTCTTCCTGTTGCTTTTAGAAAAAATAATTTCTAAATCTCTTTTTTTTCCAGTTGATACTACTTCAATGCTTGGTTCACTGGACACGATGCCAGGCAGCTAAGAATCTTTTGGATGGACTTGTGGTTTCAAGAGTTGCCCATATAACTCTTTGAGGAAGCTATATATTACACGTAATACCTGATGTTGCTGCATTTTTTCTCTGCTCAGTAATTCCACTTCTTTTCAAAAAAATCTATTTCATTTTATTTTATATGAAAATGGAAAATTTTGATTTTTCCCCCGGTGTAGATAAAATTTCTATTGTTTGTAACAACACTTATTCCATATTTTATAAAAGAAAAAAAAAGTATATTAAATTGAAATAAATTTATTAAATTCCATCTGATACAATTGTGAACATTTTCTATGCCTTTAATAACAAAACAAAATATATGTTAAATTGGAACCATAAAAATCTGATGAAGAAAGATATTTCATCGGTGTTTCTGTAAAGAAGATACCTATATTGAAAATGGAAATTGTATTTTATGTAGTTTTACAAACAAATATTTAAATAGAAACATGTTATCATTTGCTTTTTTCAACAAGATTTAATGTTGTAATATATACAGACAGACACGTCAATTGGTTTACATCATAAGTCAACATTGAACATGGGAAATGTAGGTTGTCACTTTTCTTAAGGATCCTTGTTCTGTTTTCAGAATTGTGGCGTAAGTATATATACATGGCGGCCAAGTGAAAAGCAAAAAGCAATGTTGAGATCATCATTATATTTTTGATCTGAAGCATAATTGAAAAATTGTTATTTTTCATAAAATCAACTCACTTCCTCTTAAATTAAAATTTATGATAATAACTACAATAAAACATTTTGATATGTTAAGCATAAGTTAGAAGTTAGAAACTCATAACCTATTCTTTCAAAAAAATGATAAAAATACTGTTTAATATTTCCTGATATAATTTGTGTTTTGTTGTTTGCTAATAAATAATTTCAGCTCAGATCTTTCACCCATACTATTCAGATCTAGCTTAAATTCTGTAACAAATTATAATACGACTATTATAATTTCTTACATACAATATATTATGATTGTCAAAATCTGGAAGCGAGTTAAATAAAATGTGAATGGGTAAAAATGGTGTAAAAAATAGCATGCGTATTTATTTACCATCAAAGACTAATTCAGCTCAATATTCAGAAGATTACATTAATCTATTTATTATCATCCAACCATACATTTTGTCTCTTTCCAGAAAATTCAGATTATGTAGGTTTCACAAAGAATATAAATTTCTTGGTAAAAAGAGATTATTATTACGTTATAAATTGACAATTCCCTATTTATAAATAAGCAATTCTTTGTAGTATATGACATTAATTCAGAACATTAAAAATCCAATTAATATATTATTTTAAATCAAGTTGTAAAATTAAACTTATATTGTAGTGCAATACTTTGTACATTATCTTTTTTATTACAGGTAATAATATTAATGTAAAAGTTATTGATAATATGGCTTATTAAATAGCTATGAACATCATATATTTTGAAAAGTATTTAAGTAATACTGAATTGAAATTTATAAATAGGATATTTGAAATATATCTCCTTCAAGCATTTTAAATATGTTTATTATAAATAAAGTATTCCTGTTTGGTCAAAAATGTGAAGCAAAGAAAGAAGACCATTCCTTTAACATTCTTTGAGCTTCATTAAAGACCAATTTTTACGAATCATCTTTTATTACATATTTTATTAATTTTTCAATTATGATACCAGAAACAAACAATAATATACTATAATTTCTGATGAAGGCATATTTTGTTTCCACCTTATTAGTGTTTTCTTTTCTTCGAATCAGATTCAGATCCGGTGATCTAGCTTGCTATTAACTAACTGAACAATTTTCTATTTGAACTATGAATACATTATTAGAATAACTGGAAATCATCAGTATTTTCCAAGCCTAAGGACACAGACACAAAAAAATTCCCTTGATGTGAACATTCTTGGCTTTATCTAGAAAGACATGAACGTTTTGCGTTGCCCACAAGAAATTCTACGCTAAACGTAGATTAACTCGAATTTCATTCTTGGAAATAAAATAGCAGACAATGGATTCCAGTCTCTTTACAAATGAAGGAACGGATATTGCTCCTTTGGAGACAAATCCGATACACATCCGTACAGAAAATAGCTTACCATTGACCAACTGTCTCGTAGACATGTTGACGCTATTAAATTATTTTTTTTTAATTTTAAGTGTGACGTGACTTGGTGGCAAATGGTTGATTTCATTTCAATCATCTTCGTTAAGTCTTCTATACACGACTGATGTTTATAAAAATCCCAAATGTTGTCTGTGAGAATTGATCTGAATTCAGATGAAACTTCAGTTCTGTGCCTTATTACATATAACGACAGTAAGAGGACATCAGTTCTTGCCGTAGAGCGTGGGGCTCCATTACTGAGGCTCCTAACACCTAAGAAACTTATATTTAATCGTCTAACAAACTCTGTTTGAAAATTTTATCAATTTTCTAGTCTCTCAGTAACTATCTATTTTAGTTCTTGAGGCAGTATTTTAGATCATTGTTATGAATTGTCCAGGTCAGATAATTTATAGCGGTCTCCCAAAAAAACTTATAGCTTTGCTCTCATATAATGTTGTTTATTGTAGCTAAAATAAGAAAAAAAAGCTGCCAAAAATTAAACCTAAGAATTAGATGAGAGACATTTTATAGTATTCCAATAGTATACATTTTTGTCTAATAATATTAATTTAATAATAAAAGTAAGAGTAGGATATTAAAATTTTAAAGCTACATTTCAAAACATATTCTGGTATTAATAATAGATATCAATTTTATACTGATATTATATGATTCATTTTAATATTAATCGATACTAAAAATTATTGTATTTTATAAAAGTTCCCAATAGTTTATTTTTTAAATTACTTAAAGGTAAAATAACTGTTTTAAAATATAATGATGCTTATAACATTTTTCAAAGACTTTAATTTATAATTATATGCTAGTTACATATACTTTCATGTAAAAGAAGAGAACTTTTAAAAACAATGTATTATCCAAATAAGATTTTTTTAACAGAATTCTCATAAAATTAATCTTTAAAGACTATAAACTCTAATGTTTTATTCGCTAATTCAATTTTGCATTGAATTACAATGTAAGTTTTATTCAATAATATTATTATGGTGAACATTTACTGATAAGAATGAAAACATGTTTTTTTGTTATTTCTTAATATGAAAAATGGATTTCAAATACAATCAGTTACAAACCAAGAACATTACGTAACTTAGAAACTATAAAACAATGCAGCGGTAACTGCTCACTAGTAACTAACAGTTAAATTTGAAAAGAACTTAAGTAACATTCTTGAAATATCAAATGCTAAACGTATGAAACGTGAAATACATAGTTACTTTTCTAAATTTAAATAATAAGCAAAAATAGAAACGTCCCATTTCGATCCCAAAGCAAAACAAAATGATAAAATCTTAAAATGAAATAGAGTGGGATATTATACAGCATTAGCATATTAATCTATAACTTCAAAATAGCAATAAAATATCGTAAAATATTTACACTCTCATGCATTATACTAGGTCATTATTTGCAATCTTATAATGAGGACATTAATCGTCATAATGATTTTATTTTTTGACGTTGCAGAATTGCCTTACTTTCGTAGATAGAGAAATTTAAACTGCAGAATCACTTAGTGAGCCAGGAAGTTTTCGCCCGTGTAAAAATTGTATGATATTATGCAATGGCCCTACAAAAGCAATTTTCCCAATTAAAATATGTAAATATCAAATATTATTTTATCTTCAAAAAACATACACATTCTTGAACAGCAAATAATAGTTTTACGTACAGAACCTGCATTAATGTTTTGTAACTTTAAATAAAGAGTAAATAATATACATAAATTTTTACACTTTGTATACGTATGAGATTTTAGATAGCATCTGTAAAACTAATTTAGGAATTAGAATAAGCAAGAAATACTGTATAAATATTGAATATAAGAATATTAGAAGAAATCCAGAGGAGCTCTAATAATAACATTTAAACTTGGTAATTAAAAGAAAAACTATAAAACCTTAATTTATGTGCATTTGTAAATATTTATTTCTTTGTTATGTGCTATTAAACATAGTTAAAAAAATCATCTAATAGTCTGAAAGCAAAAATAGAATGTTGCATACGAAACACTCACAATTATTTATGAAAGATCAAAACTGTTTCATAGATCAAAGAACCCCCACATTGAAACATCTGCACACAGCAATTTAATGGAACATGATGAATGATCTATATTGTAAGTGTGGCAGTACTCGATCATTTCTTCAACAGAAAAAGTTGAAAAGAATTTCTTCAAAATGTTCCTAACAGTTCTCTAAATTTTTTCTCCTAAGATGCATCTTTACGAACAAAAACAATATGCTGCTTCATAGATCAGTTTCTAACATTCTTGTATCGGCTACAGATCATAAAATATCTGTAAGAAAGAAAATATATAGCATATCTTTTTATAGGAATCCAAAAATTTTTCGTTGCATTTCTTTCTATTTTCAAGAAATCTACGGGGTGTGACGAACATAATACAACGGATTCTACACCTAGTAACTATTCATCGAAAATCGATGTGGAAAGTTTTGCTCTTCGTACACTTCTTTTTACCTTTAATGTTTGAATTTCTATATTGCAGGAAATTGTAAAAAATATTAATACATTTACTCCTTTATATATATATATATATATATATATATATATATATATATATATATATATATATATATATATATGCCTATATATATATATATATATATATATATATATATATATATATATATATATATATATATATATATATATATAAAAATATATATATATAAATATATATATACACATATGTATACATGCATATATATACATACACACACACACACATATATATATATATACGACGTTTCAATATATTGACACCTACATAGATCTAAATGTTTGAATAAGTTTGAATAATTTCTTGTTGGGGAAGAACTCTCAAAATACTGTTGTGATATGTGTTTCCAGTAAAATATTATTACAATTTTGTTTCATTTGAAGCATATTTAAAATGTTAAGAGAATAAAACTTTTCAATTTATTTAAATTAGAATAACGTTTATAGTACTGAAATATTAACGTGTTGTAATTATCAGTAAATTTGTTTGATTCAAATTAAAATTACGTTAGCTGAAATAAATTTAAATGTTCGGAAATGAAATAGTTGTACCGAGTCTTATTTATTTTTTTAATAAATGCAAATTTTTTTTAAAAAATTGAAGACAGATTCATTCTTAAAATTTAAATGATACATTTCTGAAACAGCTCTTATTAGACAATCTAATTAATATGTATACATGAAAAATAGAGATAAAATGGATTATCAACAAAAATGCTTTTTCTTGAAATCTGAATTTAAATAAAATGTAGTGCAATATAATGTAAAGTGATGATTGCATGCGAAGACACATAAATATTGTCATTACCAACGAAACATAAATTTCTAGAAGTACTAAATATTTTTCAAGTCTCGGGTCAAGATTACATAACATTATCAGAGTTGTTTACATAACTTATAGTACTTTAGTCGAATAAAATTTTTATAATTTTTAAATAAATTTGAATATCTGAATTCGGTTTGTTAATAAAAATCATCCATACAATACAATTGATTTATAAGTGTCCTACGGTCTTTACATCATTGAAACAATTAATAAAAAAATTTTTTTTATTGAAGGTACACACAGCCATGCAAATATTGCTGAAATCTCTGATCACATTATTCCGGAATTTGTTTAAAAAAAACTAAAAAAAGTATCCAAAAAATGGATAAACCGTGAATTAAAACTGTGTGAAAGGAGTATGCTTGCATGTACATTTTTTAATAGAAAACTGTTTTACATAAATACAACGTTTGCTAGCATTTGGCTGAAAATAATAATCCTTCACGATTGATAAACATTTTGGCTATTTCATGACAATAAAAATATTTTATGAGGTATCTGCCATTGTATATAGCATTGACCAATTCTCTTTAATGCACCATCAAATTACTTCTTAGCTAAAACCATAACAGCAAGGCGAAATATTTTCACAGTGATTGTAAATATAAACATGCAGTTTTGCTGTCCGTATTTCTGAATGCGCACGCCATTTTATTGATCAATCAATCAATTTTAAAAGGAAAAAAATCAATTGTAAATATTATCCATGGTATTGGAGTGTTTCAATGAAAATATTGTGTGAAAACACACGCACATTCAAATGGAAAAGAAAAGTTTACTTATCTTTTAATGTATTTCTCTGTTACTCACGATCCTTACAATAATTAAAATAGGGTATGAGCATTTAGATAGATACACATTAAGTAAGTGTTACGCACACATCAGATTACAATCACTTTTCTAGAATTCCTTTGACTTGTCTCCCAACAATAGATATATGCTTCCAAACCGAAGAAGAACGCTCTAAAACTGCGGTTTAGATGTAATACAAAAGTGAATGAAACAACTGAAAGCTATTTTGAGGCTAAAAAACAAATTATTTTACAAAACAAAATAGAATTTTAATTCGAAGTTTTGAAATTGATGGATTAGTTTAGAAGTAGACCTTATTAATGGTGGAAGTCAAATTTTACCTAAATGTTTTGTTAGATTGATAGTCATTATATGATCTTTCATTTAACGTATGTTTAAGGAATACATTTTCATCGAAAGCTTTTTACCAGTTACCTCTACTCATTATTTGTTAAGTTATTTCATTTGGTCACAGCATGTATTAAATTAATTACTTCACTTCTATTATTTATGATTAAATTAAAAATTTAAGACAATTATTTTATTCATTTCTGATAAGTAACGTTATTATGCATTTTCATAGAATTTTATTTACAACAAACTATTATGATTATATGATATGAACAGTTTTATTATGGCATGCACAACTTTTAGAGAAACTATACAAACAAAAACAATATTTAAAAAGCAAGTATGTAAGACTTTAAATTACAGAAATAAATTCATCAATATAAAGATTTTAATATTAAACAATTAGAAAAACTGATGTAGTTTTACTTTAAGCAATCCCTATATCATGTTTTAGATTAAATTTAAAATCAAACATAATTCTAAATATCTACATTTTCAAATTTCCAAATGTTAATGTATAAACAGAAGCCATCAGTTCATCTTAAAAAGCTTAAGGATATTATTGTAATTTTACACACGTACATCAAATTTTTACCCCCTCATTATTATTTATCTTACGTTTGTATAAAATTCTTTGATGCTGTTGCAGATTTTATTCCTTATTAAAAATAATGATTATTTTTTAAATTAAAAATTGTTCTATGCTTAATTTAATAAATAACTCACAATATTTAACAACTTTTGGTTTGAAAAACCAAAGAAAAAGTCAAAACATCAAAAAGAAGTATAGATCGGCCATTTAATTTGACGACTGGCGTAAAAACTAGGTTTTTCTGTGTCTTTTCACCTGTCTTCCTTCTGAAATGACCCTTTATTAATGATCATCTTAAGATATAGGACGACATAAAATAGCTCAACTCTTAAAACTGTTGTGCAGAATAACCATATATTGTTTTCTTTATTGAGGGTGGTAGCAACAAATAGAGAAGAAAGTGTTGTTTTAGTGCGAGATCGATTTTTACTCAATGGCATTTAGTGCCTTGCTTGAGAAAAAGAAATCAGTTTTAAGTTCCTATCTATATGAAAATTATTGGAAGTTTTTAAAAAACGTTTTTAATAATTAAACAATTTGTTTAATTGAAATGTTTTTATAGACATTATTTTGATGAAAAATTATTTAGTTTCTATAAATCATTGCATTCATTTTTTCCTGATACATAAAATAAAATTAAGCAAATCAAGATATAGATATCTCCATTAAAATAAGTAAGCAAATTTTGAAAGAACTCAGGTGTACACGGTTATGCATTGTTCTCTCTCCTTAGAGTTAGGAAAGTATAATTAATAGACTTAAGAAATTGATTGATACTTATTTTCATAAAAAAATTTGTTCATTAATACGTAAACTATTTAAGACCATTCTTTATATTTTTAATTTCAACAACCTTTATCAGATTCATTTTCTTTCATAGTGTATATATTTAACTGTACATATATACTTAGAATAGTAAATAACATAATATTTATATTTTTATTTTATAATATAATTTAATATTTATTATAAAAAATTATAATTTTTATTTTTATAATAGTTATTTAATATAAATATGGACTTAATTAGTTTCAAATATTGACAATTAAGTAGAATCAGCTTTGAGCATAGAATCAATTATTTTAAAAGTAAGTAAAATATGAAAGGAAAAAAATAATGTTAATTATTGTGTGATATTAATATATTTTAATGTATCAAAGGGGGGGGCTAGATATTTTAAAATATTTTCTATTCTTAAAAAATGGTTGTTAAGTATTTAAGTAAATTATCTATAAGCACGCACCTTCTTTGCGCTCTTTTAAAAAATAAATTTAACTTATTTTCTTAGTAATGCTGAAATTAAAATTTTAAAAAGAGCTACAGTAGTATAATAATTTATCAATATGTAAGCTGAGAAATAATATTAACACTAAAATAGGTTGATTAAATTTATGAAAAATATTAAAAACACTACTCTTTTGGTATTGTGCTAGTTAGGAATAGAAGAATTGAATTTTTGAAAATATGAAATAGATGAATAAAATATTTTGATAAAACATCAATTTAGGAATCATATACTTTTTTGTATTGAATATATTAATTAAAAAAATGAAAAGAAATGTAGTTTTCTTTCAGAAAATTGATTTTGAATAGCATTTGATAAAATGTTTTTACTTTAAACACAGTATTTGTAATCTTATTAATTAGCATTATTTTCTAATTTGATGCAATAATTTTGTTTTCAGTCTATTTGTTTATTCATGGTCTAATGATAGAAAAAATGTATTCCAAGTAAGTTTGGGTAAAGTTTTAAACTTTTCTTTTTTCATTCCGATTTAGAAATTAATTAGGATTAATTTTGTATTTTCTTAAATTAACATTTAGAAAGATATGTGAAACACATCTCGCATTGTCTTTGAAGCTAAGCAATGAATCCTTAATCAGGTAGCAGTCTTGGTCACTCTCCTATATATATCTATCTCATATATTGATATAAAAATTGCCACTTAAAATTATTATGCATAGTTATTTTAGCAGTAACAGAAAATAATAGAGAGGGAATGGAAAATCTTCCAGAAAATTTGAGATTCAAAAACTAAGAACATTGTTTATCTGTGTAATATTCTAGGTAATAACTTATAATGTTTATATTCTAAGGTAATAACTATGCAGATAAACAGGTCATAGATTATTTATTGCTTAGTTTTCCTTTGTAATTTTCAAACTCTGTAACAAATAAATTTTTAATTGAATATGTTTGCTTGTGTATAATGATTATTATTCATATCCTTACATTTTTGTTACTTGAGATTTTCTACAACGTTTTCTGTAATATCTAATGTAATGTATAAGCATAGATCGATTTGTTTGGAAATTTGAATATTATATTTTTAGGCTGTTGAAACCCATTTACAAAATTGAATTTTCTTAATAATAATATAGATTTTAAACATTTTTGAACACATATTTATTTTAAATTGAAACATAAACTGTGGAAAATTAAAATATGTTTATGGTCAATTATTAAATATATCATAATTTTACATGGGCATTTAATGCAAATTTAAAAGTGTTTACGTAAAGTTTTGATGTAATATTGTCTAATTTAGGCTTTCATAATTTCCCGTTTTTTATATTTACTTCAAATGCATAATTTTATCAATAATAATCTCTCAAAAATAACAATTTTGCTTATAATAAAACACGCATGTTTTTTTCAACATACCAAAGACAGTTATTAATTGAAGAATACATAATATACATTTTTTACACTCTTTGGGGGGTTTCATGAAGAAACTTTTCTCTTAAGTGATATTATATACATATGACTATTTCTCATAATATATCAATTTTATTTACTTGCAAGAATTACTCAATATTAAAATATTATTATAATTAGTGAAAGCTTAAGTTTTAAGTGTAGTTAGAAGCCATATTCCTTATATTTATACAATATTATTTAGATACACTTTACACAAATTACAATAATTTCACCCTCATATATTGCAATTCATATGCATTGTTTTGCGAGAAGTAAAATACATGAGCTGAAAGTAAACGAAAACATAATAAATTTTACATATCACAACATTAGATTGTTTTACTAAAAAGAAGCTGAAAATATTGAAAAACTTTCATTTACATATCATAGTTATTTTACTGATAATAACTAAGCAAACAATAATTATGTGGCTGCGAATGCAACAATGAGCAGGTTAAAAAAAAGAGACGCTAAGCCGTTTAAATCCACATATTGCTTTGAATATTGGAAATCTTTGATGTACCTATTATGTTTTATTTCTTATTTCTTAGCATATTGATTTTTGAGTCTATATATTATCAGTTATAATTGTATAATAAAAACATTGAAGAAGTATTATTTTTACATTTTAAATCTAAATTAAATAATTTAATTAAGAAGACAATTCATTAATTTTGAAGGAATACAGTTTCAATTTACAACGCTATTTTTTATATTTCCAAATCTGCTTGATTCATTGAGCATCGCATATTAATGTACACTTTGAAAGCTGAACTAAACTTGGTGTCTTTCTCATAAGTTATTGACAATCTGTATTTTCAGTATCGCATTTTTTTTCTCAGTACTATTCTGTTACAGTTGACTAAAAAATGTATTTCACTATCGAAATCTCAACGAAGGAGGTGTTGATCGTAAGAGCTTACTTCTTAGAATCACTTAAAACATCTAAATAGCACGATTTTACGTTAAAATAAAATTCACAATTCCAGTCGTGGTAGACCACAAAATACCCCTTAAATAAGTCTGCAATTCAGGTATTAAATTAAATAAAGTTGTACCGATATATTTGATATGGCTTTCTCATAACAGCTGTGAGCAATGATACTTTATGAACGGAAAGGAGAAAACAGTAAATATGCTTTTGAAATGTCCGAAATTAAATATAATAAAAATGCTTTGTGATTGAATTCGGCATGTTCCAATTGTTTCCAATTTGAGCTAAAATATGCAAATGAAATTTTTCTCCTGATTCAGCAATATTTGTTCTAGTGACCAGGAAGTCACATATTCTGAATTTAATCTGGATAAGAAGAATTATGTAATGCAAATTTCTGTTATATGATTACGACTATGTGTGAGGGTGCTTGCGCAAGATCGACATATTAATAAAAGAATATTGTAAAATTACGAAGTGTTTTACAGTGCGTTGTAATTTTGTGTATATATATATATATATATATATATATATATATATATATATATATATATATATATATATATATATATATATATATATATATGTGTGTGTGTGTGTGTGTGTGTGTGTGTGTGTGTGTGTGTGTTTCTAATTCACTAATGACTGAACACTTGTACTATGATAGTTTCTAAATAATCAATGATTCTGGTTGTTTTCTACAAATTTGTTCTAAAATGGATTAGATGGTTTTAAACAAGGCATATCATGTCGAGAGAGTTTCTGAATAACCAAACACCAGAATTAAATTTTGACAAACTGAGGCCAAAACAATATAAAACATATTATTCCCACATTGACTAAAAGTAAGAAAAAAGTAGAAAGTATCGGGGAATAACTAAAGTAGAAAGTATCGGAAATAAGTAAGTAAAGGAATTGTACATCACATGAAAAAGCAGAGAAAACTTACGCATAAAGGTTTCAGCAACTCTTGCCTTTAGAAATGTCAGAACGAACAAGCAAATTGATAAAAAAATCAAGGTATACCGTATCATTCAATATAAATATATCAAGTAATGAGATTAATCCAAATTAATGTTAGAAATGTATATTTTCATGTATATATAATGATTAAACACACTAACCAATCAGTCAGAAATCTTTGAAATGTTTTTTAAATAGTTGCTATAGATGTAATTGTAATTTCTTTTAATGATGTGAGATTAAAATGGATGCACACACACAATGAAATACATTCCATCATTTGTGAAGAAAGGTTTATTGTTGGTAGTTGGTAAGCAGAGGCTCGATATCAAAGATTAAAAATCTTGAATTTTCAAAGTCAGATTCTATCAAAAGTTTTCCAAAGTTGGAATTAAAACCTCTAATCTTTGTCATAATCGAATTTTGAGCAAATTTTTCCAAAGGCGTGTCTTAAATTTCCAAGAAATTATATGATATAATATGAAAAATTCTATGCTTTAAGTGGAAGGAGTCGTACCCGAATAATGTTCTAACAGATTGAATTTTGAACAATGAACAAAATATTGCAGAAAGTATGAATGCATACTCGGGAAAAAAAGAAATTTTTAATTTCTACCTGAAATGTAGGAAATTATTTGCAGCGTTATCAGAGAAGAAGGCAATGAACATTTATAGATTAAAAATGAGAAATTTGCTTGAATGAATCATACTACACCTTTATTTTCATTGATGGAAGAATTTGAATGTGGTGGATTACCTCACGGATAAATGGATACATCTTGTCTCATTCCCATTGCTTAAGGAACTGCAAGAAAATATTAAAGTAGAAGGTATATCTGTTAATATGAAGAAGAAGCACTCTGATCTTTCCAAATAAACAAATATCCATGAGATACCCAGATATATTGACAGATCAAATTTACAATGAAAATTGCATGTTTAAACTGATGGTTAAGGATCTATATGCGAAGATAATACATCAGAAGGATTTATTGAATAGACCCAACATTTTTAGTTTGACTTCCAAAATTTTTCCTGTGCAGAGAAAAGTCTGAATCTTAAACACAAAGAACATGTGTGGAATGTACTAGAAGGAGGCATCCAACATCACTTTCTTTTCTCATCTAATTTACAGGAAAAAGCTATGAATAGCCAATGCAGGGTTTTCTTTGGAAATAAATGCATTCAAAAAGCATGTAGGCAAAAGAATAATAATTGTTATCCGTGAAAACATTCCAATAGAAAAGTTTTTATTTTTTTTACTTACTGACCAATCTGTGTGCATGTGGTCGTCAACATACAAAGTCATGAACTATGATTTATCATTAAGAACAATGCGTAACAAAACCTGCTTTGAATATTTTTATTTATCCTAACGTTGATTAAAATCCTCTATGTGATTTAATATGAAACAATGCCTAAATAATCAGTATGATGTTGCGGCAAACGTGTAGATATCTATTGAATCATTCTAGAAATCCATGCAGATAGAATGTTAATTTTTTCCAATCAAAATATGAGCCTCAAAACTATTTGTACTCTGTTGGTATGAATTTCATCTTAATAGATGCAAAACAAATATACACTGTTTTCTTAATAGAGAAAAATTCATATATCAAGGATATCCCTGATTACAAATCTTCATGTTTATAATGATTAAAAGTAGCTTTCCTCTCTTTCTATGCAATAAAAGATTCATATCTATATCTATCTATCTATATCTATCTATCTATATATATATATATATATATATATATATTATATATAGTGTATAACGAGATAATATACATATATAATGTATCTTTTTACTCGTTATGCATATGATTGCATAACAAGTAAAAAGAAATAAAACAAAAAAAAAATTCTTAAAATCAATCGATATCAAATTTTAATTTTGCAAAAATTTATATTTGTATATAAAGAGAAAAATAAAGAGTATTTTGTGTGTTATCTGTCTTTTAATATATGTTTCATTTCCTTCAGTTTAACGTGTGAGTGTTTGATTAATACATTTCCATTTTCTTCGAACAAACGAAATATTATTATTTTATTCATTTATATCACATTCTATTTGCATAACGCAAAGAATGAATATTAATATTTGAAAAACTTGTTTCATTTTGTTTTGCACAATATTTAAATAAAATTAATTCGGTTCCTTTAATCAGGAAGAGCAAATATTCAATACAAACATTAAAGGAATTACAGAATTTCTTCTTTTGAGTAAAAAATAATTTATTTGCAAAACTGTACATATTCATTAACTAAGCAAACTAAATTAAATCAAACAAAATTTTGATTGTCTTACATTATTCAGACAAAATTAAATATTTTAATTTTACTAAGCTTAAAAAATACATGTTACTAAAACGAAAAGTTATATAAGATAATTATTCATTAAATAATTATTTTTTCCTTTTTGAAATTATATATATATATATATATATATATATATATATATATATATATATATATATATATATATATATATATATATATATATATATATATATATATATATAAATGATTTCCCCTCTACCCTTAGAGTCTTATTGTAATATCTGTTGAATTAATTTCAGGTGTAATATATTAACGCATGAATGAAAAATTACTTGTTAGAACACAATTTTAGGGTATGTAAAGATAAGTAATTTATATTGTTATCAGTTTGAGTCAGATCTTTGCTGAAGAATCCTTATTGCATGAACAAAAACTAGGAATCCTGAAAAATAATCATAAGACAGTCAAAACGAACTTCGCTTTTGAATACATTTCGCAATATTTATTTCTGCAATATGATAATTTTAGAATATTATCGAGAAAATCTCAGAATTGGTTACTTAATTGAATTATTTCAGAATTGGTTATTAATTACTTTGTTTTAGATTACATTTTCTATATGTCAAATATTTTCAATGATTACAAATTGAATCTCATAGAGGACACTGTTGCAAACATTTTGATGTATTAATATTTAACATCCCATGGCTTAAGTTGTACACTCCTCAATAATCTAAAATCCGACCAAAAAGACACAAAAATTTTAATTCTTAAAAAGGGGGGGGGCTGATTAGGACATTTTAGAAGACTAGATTTAATAAAAAAATTTAATTTTCTCAACTACTTCGCATTTTAATGTAAACATCAATTTAAAAACTGAAAAAATAAACTTTACCCACTCCTTGAAAATCATATATGTCTGATATTTCAATGAGAACAAACTCGTAAATAATTGTGTTCAACTGTTATTAATATAATTTTTTCTTAATTCTGGTCATCCCGATCTCATAAAAAGATTTTTGTTACATAATTCTAATAAAAACTACCAATATCTCTTAAAAGATAATTGCAAAAATAATCAATATCATACGATGTCTTGGTACAGATAATATTATATGTCAAAAATTCAATTAAAATTCTTTCCATTTATTATGAAACCTTCATTTCATCTTTTGATCATATGCATTTAATTAAAATAGTAAAAATATTATTTTGTCGATATTGTAAATTGCAAAATGTGATAAAAAAATTAATTGTGAAGGTGTAAAATAAATTAATATTACTCATAAGAAGTTGTTACTTAAAGCGTAACTGTTTAAAAATTGAATGGATGTTTTTGAAGTTGATTAATTTCTCATTCTTTCAAAAACATTGCTAAAATACAATATTAATTACCGTACATAAAAACAAAGAACATTAGAATGCATTGATTGAAATATTTACTTTTATTCAGTTTTATTATATGGCAGCTATTGTGTAAAACATGATTTCTTTTAAACTAATTGCATATTTGAATTCAATAAATAATTACAAATATAAATTACTTTAAGAATGAAAAAAAACTTGTTCTAGGATAGTTGTAGATGTCAGAGAATTTACATTTTGCGACAAATTTTTCTGGGGAGAATGAATTTCTCTAATATAATCAAACCATTCTTAACCCAACATTTTTGGCGGAAAGTTTTTGCTGAATATTTTCTATAATTCTAAAAGAAATATATTTATAGAATATTATAGCATCTGCTAATTTATAGAACTCAAAGTTTCTTATGGTATACTTGGATTTAAATATTACAAAAAATAAAAAGTTTGAATTTTAAAGCTTGTAAAACTTTAGGAGTATTGTATTCATAATATTTTATTTTATGGAATAACTATATGTCATTTGGATTAGTTATGCTATTTTGAAAGAATTCCTCATCAATAACTTCTTTTAAACTAGAAAGAAAAAACATGAAAGTCAAAACTTGTTCTGAGAATTTTGCAAAATACAGATATTGGTTACAATGATGGACATAAAAGCGATTGATTATTCTGCAATTTTCTCATTTTAAAAACTACTAATACAAAATTTACCTCAGAAATAATCTGAAAATTTGGAAAATTAAATAATCCATGCATAGTTATACGATATAATTACTGAAATAAAAAAAAATGTTGTTAGAGAATTTAAAGTTTCTTAAATCTTTTTTTTTCGATAGATATTTGTTTATTTTTCACATTAAATATATAATATGACTCGTCTTCAAAATTCATTAAACAAACATATGTTTCTATTGTGCTCTAATTCTGGGTAAAATAGTACCTTACAAAAATTCCCTGCGTTAAAGATTTTTATACCCCAATAATTATTCAAAATACATGTGAATAAAATTTTTGATTAATTTATTTATTAGTTCTCAATTTAAGCATTAAGATAGAGAAATTTAATGTGTAATTCTTTTCATTCTGGCCCTAGCTGTATTCCATCACATAATGAATTTTCGATTGAGAAAGCTCTTTGATAATGTGTTGAGTAATTTTATCCAATTAGGTTATAATTATTGCAGCAAATCATGAACTTTCGGACATACATTAAATCACCTTTAAATAAGGCTTCAATTATTTACTAAAAGGGCGAAATCAGAAATCGTTACTGATCTTTTGGTCAATAACGATTTCTAATCTCTAAAAAAGGTCAGTAAAGATAAACTTTAAGGCATTCATAACTATATATGTCGTATTCAGACATTTTTGTATTGAGATACCGGTTACCAATCCCATGCATCGGTGACAAGTAACTGATCTACTCAACGCTAATTACTCGTGAATCACTGCGTGCTATATCTTTTACTATAATTAAACCAGAACTGACTACAATAATTTAAGCAATTAGGGAAGATAACACTCCAGATTATAACAATAATTTTATACTTGCTGCGGCAGGATTTTGGCAAGTATGAAATATGACAGTTAAGGAAGGAATGATTACATTTTCAGGGATTTCTAACATTGTGTGTACAGTTGTTAATAGAAAACAATTTGAGAAATTTTCCACTATATCTCTATTCCTATTCCTTTATGCTTCTATAGTATATAATTATATAAATATCCTCTATTCTCGTATATAAAATAATCAACCCTGTCACCAATACTAGTTTAGTTTATTAGAAGACTTGAATAAAAATTTCGCTTTCTCACCATCTGCATTAGTTCGTGTTTCTTATATAAGCATAATTTTCGTAATTGCCGATAGCATTTTCTATAAATGACATGAAAGATTAAGAAACTGCAACAGTGAAAAATCGTTGACTTGTTGAAGAGACTGAATTCTGTCTTAAAATGCGCCTTACTTGTCACTGAACAATATCAAAAAGAAATATTCAAATATCCAATATATGTTTATCATATATTAGCTAGCTACTTCCATTAAATTAATGTTTCATTTATTTGATATTTAATAGACATGGAAAATATACCTGAACAGGATTTCCCATTTTTAATGTTCATCTTTTTTATAGATTGAATTTCTAGAAATATAAAAGCCTCATACCGAATGTTACATAGACATTTTTCGCTTAATGTTTATTAAAATGATGCTGAAAATCCAGAAGATCAAAATTTTATAATTCACATTAGTTTTATAATTCACATTAGTTTGTATTTCCTTAAGATTCATTCAATACCATTAATCCCTTCCTTTTAAATGGGATACTTACACCTTTTTACTCTCAACAACATTTCAAACATTACCGTATACTTTGTAATCAGAATTTATTACCCTTATTTTCCCTTATTTGGAAAAAGTCGCTTGTGTTTATTGTTATATATTTCCAAAAAATATTCAAAAACTCTAAATTAAATTGAAAATAAAAATTATTTTCCACTCTGGTTTTTATGCGAAGAAATCTAATAAATATCATATCAAATGTGTTCCTAATGTGAAAGTTTCACTGTTAAATTGATCATGGTATCATTTCTGTATATTGTTACCAACATGTTATCTTTTGTTCAAATAATTCAAAGCTGATTTTTTGATTTTCCTTAATCTAGACCATAAACTTCATATTTTCTCATATCATAAAATCCACTAGAATTTGTTATTGTGTTACATCAGTTTTTGTTTATTTCTACTTGATTTATTAAAATAATTTTATTTTGTGAGAAACATCAACTTGGTCGCAAGGGTTCATTATCACTTCTTTTTTTAAAATCCTGCGAAAAATTTTACTTTCTTTGATTATAAGCTCACAGATTGTGATATTTTAAGTTTTTTTTAAGTTATTTTAAATGTATATATATTTATATAGCTGAACACTTATATTATATATCTTAGCTATATTCATTTTCTAAAATCGAAGGAGCAACAACATAATTAGCAAAAATCTTTTTTAATCCAAATAATAAAATATTTCATATAAGCATTTTAAGTAATTATTTAAAACGTATATAATAGAACAAAACAGAATATTTACTTTGGCAGAGAAATTGCAAAAAAATTGCATGTAGGAAAACAAGTTCTAAGTTCGTGTGAACAAATATAATCATGTTGCTGCCTCCGGATGCGAGAAACTTTGCTATTGCTTCGGCATACTTTTTATATTCCTTTTTGTCAAACAGAGAGATTCGTAATATGCGATTTCGATGTTTTAATTTTTTCTTCTGTTAAACATTTCTTGATTCTTCATTCCGACATAGAAATATATATTGTTGGAAAATCAGCTTAATAAAAAGTATTCCAAATTTCAAAACAAATAGCATTGAAAAAGGTGTATAAAATATGCGTAATTTTAGCTATATAAAATAATTTTCGTCAAGGATTTTTTTTTTCGTAAATAATCTTAAATACTACTTAAAATTAGTTCCTCAAATTATCTTCAATTAATGCATTTTTTATTGTTATTACAGGTTTAAGCATCATCTCTAGACTTAATTATAAGCATTATATATATATATATATATATATATATATTTCTATATTTCTATTACTCATTTTCATTTTTATATTAATATCCTAATAATTAAATATATCCTCATAGCAACCGCAAATATTCTTACTAAAATTGTAATTTTACAAATGAACACAGTATAATGATGTAATGCTTATTGTGTCGTCAATTTTTAATAAGAGTTTCTTTCATATCATGTGCATCATTTGGTATTTCGCTAATGCTTCATTTAATTCATAAATGTACGTCTTATTATTGTTACTGTATGTGAACTAGATAATGCTCAGAGCCGTATGCAAATATTATAAAAAATATGGAAATCTCACCAAGTAATTATCTTGTATATGTAAACAAAACAAGCAACACAATATATTAAAGTTAATGCTTCAAAGTAATTTCTACATATTAGAGAAAAATGATTCTAGAATAGAGCTTATAGCTTTCAACTGCATTTAATATAAATTATGATTTACGAAAATGTCTAATTATTTATTTATTTACAATCGTCAGACATGAATAATAACAGTCACATTTTACTTTCAATTATATTTGATTTAGATTTTTCATCTTTTCATAGTAAGCTTCGTATCTAAAAGATAAATAATTATTTATATCATAAGGACAATTTTAGCTTTAAAATAAAGATCGAACAATTTTTGGGATTAACAAATATTCAAATGCATTTAAAGATAATTATTTTCAAATTATCTATTTTCCATCACATCATAAATGCATTACTCATTCTAATTGATTCTACTGATGAGGTCCGAATATAATAGAATTTATATGTACTTTTAAGCAGTATTTACTTTAAAATAGTTAGAAACATCATATATTAAATTGTATATATATATATATATATATATATATATATATATATATATATATATATATATATATATATATATATATATATATATATATATATATATATATACACACACACACACACACACACTCACTTCTAAAAGTTAAGCACGAAGATGCAAAATGCAAGAAAAAATAATAAAGTAAAAATAAATAGCAGAAAACAAAAAAGGATATCAATAGGGTATGTAATCCCAACTCATCTCTACGCAAAATTTATACCTTGTGTTCATGCTTTCAAATAAATAGTCAACCACCGCTGAATTAAGCATTAACCATTCTTCTCGTAATGCAGCCTCCATCTCAATAAGAGTAACTAGAGGTGGGAAACGTATAGATACAACATGGCTGAAACCATCCCAAATATGTTCAATGCGTTTAAGGTCAGGATACTATGCTGGCCATGCCATACACATTATCCCTTCACTTTCCAGGTATTAATCGACGATGTCAGCTCTATGGCGACATTATCATCCATTAAAACAAAAATTAGTCCAACTGCTGGAGCATATAATCTTACAATGAGTCTACAGCTACGGCACGGCGAATAATCTTATACAGCGCGGCGAATAATTTTATACAGCACGGCGAATAATCTTATACAGCACGGCGAATAATCTTATTCAGCACGGCGAATAATTTTATACAGCACGGCGAATAATCTTATACAGCACGGCGAATAATCTTATACAGCACGGCGAATAATCTTATACAGCACGGCGAATAATCTTATACAGCACGGCGAATAATCTTATACAGCACGGCCGACAGAATCCCAAAGATTTTCAATGGTATTATGGTCGGGTGAATATGCTGGTAATGCCTTACGCGCCATTCCTTCACTCTTCAGGGAGTCATCGATGATGTCCGCTCTATAGAGATGTGAGCTATCCTCCACTGAAACAAACGTAGTGCCAATTACTACAGAGCACATTCTTACAATGGGTTCTAGAATCGCATTTCGACACCAGACAGCCATCAAAAAACCCCGTTTAAGGATGTGTAATTTGTGTGGTATTTTAATGAAATCCCTGCCCACCACATAATCCTTCAGCCTCGGAATGCGTGATGTTCGGTGATGTTTTGGGGCTGATTGTGTGTTTCGTGCTCACGCTACATCCTTACACTTTTGTCATTTAGCTTCAGTGAAAATCTTGACACATCAGTAAAAATGAAATTGCCCCAGTCAGACACAATCCAGTTGACATGTTTCCGGCACCACTTTAATCATGGCCCTCTTGATTGCATGGATAGACAAACACAAAATCGTGTTACCTGGGAGTACAGTCCACTAATATGTAATCTTCGGTGTACAGTAACTGCAGATATCACCTAAAAATGTATGATGTAACAATAGATGTCACAATTGTGGAGGTTGCTCTGAGATTCCGCTTGTTTAAAATCGCAATATATTGATCTTCCGTGGGGTTTGTAACCATTGGGCCACCGGCTACGAACATTCGGACAACTGCCTATGTGGTTTGGAATTGTTTCCATAAACGTGAAATTACAGAATAATGAAAGCCGAAGAAAAGAGAAACATCTGAGATCGTCTGTCCTGCTTCAGTGCGCCCTATAGCAGGCCAGCGCTCAGAATCTTCCATTCGTCTTCTGGAAGTTATAGAGACACGTACAATCTTCAAAGCAAATTATACGAAAGTTTTTGAAAACCTTACATCAACACTTACAATCAACTTGTGTAAACCTTCATAAAGCTGGTATCTTCTATGACTGGCCTTTTTGCACATTTCTTGACATGAAAGTGCGATTGGCTGCTACCTAACATATTTGCATAATTCCATCCACCTCTTCAGCGATTTGCATCATCTTCAATTCTGATTGGCTTCCGGATATCATTTTCCTCCTCGTGCTTAAATTTTGGAAGGGAGTATATATATATATATATATATATATATATATATATATATATATATATATATATATATATATATATATATATATATATATATATATATATATATATATATATATATATATATATATATATATATATATATATATATATATATATATATATATCTATAATTTTAATGAAAGAAATTTAGAAAATCACTGACAGGTGACAGGAGAAACAAACACTGTACACCACTTATGAAAAATCAAAAAATAGGAGGAAAACTTATGGTGCACTTATTTTTAGGAGGGAGAAGGAAATTGATTAATTTTTATCAAAAATGTCTAAATTATTTTTAAAGATAACAAGATAACAATTTAATATACTGTAACTCCAATAAGTGTTTAAAAATTAATTTATAGATATAAAAATTTATTTTTAATAAGAAATTAATTAAAAATTAATATATATTTAAATAAAAATATATTTACATGTAATATTTAATTAATTGAATCATCTGTACATAATTTGAAACAAATATAAATTCACTGAAAACCAAATAAAATGTTTAATTGATTATTTTAAAAACCAAATAAAATTTTTAATTAATCATCTAAATTTTATTCATATCAATTTCAATTTAAACAATTAGGACTTTGGGAATCATTTCATGCACAGTTTTTACTCCTAAAAATGTTACCACCCAAATATTGAAGTTCCTACAAGAATCCAGAAAACAATATTTTTACTCTCTAAATCTGTTTTTAAATATAATTTAACTTTGAATTTATTTCAAGGCTTCTAATTTAAATTAACTCTTTGATTTTAACTCCTTTCAAACTATTTTTTGCAACTATAACTTGTGTTAACCATAACTTTATCGCAATTTTTTGAAAAAAAAATTCTGATTTGCTGATAGTTTTACGCTTAATGTACATTTTTACCTCATTTTGCTATAGATTTTTTTTTGCTTAATATACTGCTTACCTTAATCTTTGACATGCATATTTTATGCTTCTTTTCTTTAATAGAAACGCTTTTCTAAAATATCATTGAAAATCATTAGTCATATGGCCTATCTTATGTGAGAAAATACTGTCTAATTTACATAGCTGTCCATCTCACTCCTAAAAATCACGTAACCCCTATGATTTTCTCCTGTTCTTGTATTGCACGGTTTGGTTTTCTCTTGCCAGTGACCCTTCAAATAATGTCTAATTGCTTTTCCTTCTTATCACACACACATTTATATATATATATATATGTATATATATATATATATATATATATATATATATATATATATATATATATATATATATATATATATATATATATATATATATATATATATATATATATATATATATATATATATATATATAATTAAAAAATATTACTGACCAAAATGTTACATGATAAATTATTATGAGAGCCTCTGTGTTAAGCAATCCATATTATTGATTATGAAACTTGTTTGATTGTATTGTGACAAATAGTTTTTTTCCTAGAAAAAGAATTATAAAAGTCTAACATAAAAAATTCAAGTCATTTTAATAGTGTAGCTTGAAAATTATGTTGTTGAGTTATGACACTATAATAACTACTGTAATAATAGGCTAACACGCAAGAATTTTCTACAGTGAATAAAAATAACTAAACAATATATATATATGTATATTTATTTATTTACCACTTCGGGCCCAGTGTTTGAGTATCATCTGCATAATAATGCTGTTTCAATCAATTAAACTATTATGCTAAGACATATAATTTTTCTGTTGTTTTAAAGAGGTAGTTCACCGAAAAAACAACCGCATTCTGGTTAACTTTAAGTAGTATAACCGTTCAAAGAATAAACATTATTTTTACAAAGCGTGAGAAAATTATCTCTTCCTCTAATTCATACATATTAAATTATCTATTATAAATAGAGAATATTGGAAAGTTTTCAGCGTCTAGACAAGGTAATTGTTTTAATAATTTGAGGGAGAATATTTAGACAGGAGACACATGTCTTGATAAGAACAACATATATGAAGAAGTTCATTTTTATTTTTATTAAGATATTTTTAATTAATTAAGGATATCATGGTATTTCCAGATACTTTGAAAATAGCAATATTACCTCAAAAGCATATTTTTGAAGTTAATGCCACTATCAGAGGAAGTTTAATACATTCTGGAATCGAATCAAAATTACTGACTATTTTAGCTCAGCATTTAAATTTTCGGTATGACTTAATCGAGGCTGTGGATGGTGAATGGGGAGCGCCCAAAAATGATGGAACTTGGACTGGTATGATTGGACTAGTGAAAAGTGGGAAAGCTGATATTGCAATTGGAAATATAGCAATAACAGAAAAAAGGTACAGTGTTGTTGATTTCTCTGTCCCTTACAATATTCAAGATAAAACATTTTTAACCCAAATGCCTGGGCTAGCATCAAAGGCTGGTAGTTTCTTAAAGCCAATGGATTTTCGAACATGGATTTTTATTTTTTCTGTTATGTTATCTATAACTGTCTTACTCAAATGTATCGTCTCGAAAGATGTTTCAACTGTTGATGTAGTTTTTAAATTGTTCACATCATTATTAGGGCAATATGCTAACTTTAAATGTCCTTCTCCATTTGGAAGATTAATATATTCAACATGGATTGTATTCAGTGGTATAATATCTATATTTTATTCCAGTATATTACTTTCATTTCTCACAGTTCCAATCAGAAATCCCAGTATCCAGAATATTAATCAACTCACAGATGCAGTTGAAAATGGAGCATTCAAAGTCTTAGCAGCAAAAGGATCATCAGATTTAGAAGTGTTATTAAATAGCAAACAGCCTCATTTGAGGAGGCTAGGAGAAATTATCGTGAAAAATGATTGGGTGTATGACTTTTCTAAAGGAATCAGAAATCAGATCCGTGGTCATAAAACCGCTGTAATCAGTGCTCGATTACATATGTACTTGACTTTTGGGATTAAACCTTTTTCTTCAATGTTCATTTCTGATGATTCTTTTGGAAAATTGTTCGTGGGAATAGCATTGCATAAAGTATTCTGCTGTAAGGAATCACTGAATGCAATTTTATTACGTGTTGGAAGTGGTGGTTTGCTTCAAAAATTTATAAATGAAGAACTGTTTATTACACACCTTAACAAATCATCGATGACAAGAAAAAAAGTGTCAATAGATTTAGAAGATATTTGGCCAGCATTTCTTATTTTGATTTCAGGACTTTTTCTATCATTGATAATTTTTTTCTTTGAGTGTATCATCTTCAATAGTAATGTTAAAAAAGTAATGACTAAAGTTGCATTGCAAAATCTGAATATACTCTTTAAAGATTAGTTGATAGATTGTTTGTTAAAACAATAAACATTATCAGAAACTAATTTTTCCTTGAATTTAAGTTTATTAAAAATGTTTTAAAGTTTTTAAAAGCGACAATTATACATTTATATTTACCTTTATTTTCAAAACTCAATCAAAATTGATCTAAATATAGTATTAAACACAATAACAAATTTTATAGAAAAATTATCGATATTTAATCATTTCATCAAAACCTCAATTCCTCTATAAATTTTATACAAATCTTAATATCTGAAGTCATAAAGCTGAAATATTTTAAAATATATTTTTTTTAAATCTTGTGAAATTTAAATCAGAAAATAATGTTTAAATATATAATTTTTATGAAGAATAATTCTCATAGACTTACTTTATTGTATTTTTCATTATATATAACCAATTATTTTACATTAGCCTAATTTATAAAGTATTTGCCGTTAATGAAAAATAATACATTTTAGAAAATTAAAATCTTAAAATTTTATAATATCTGTAATTATTAATTATATTTAATATATCTGAAAGACAGAAAATTATAAAAAATATTCAAAGATAACCATCAAAATTAAAAATATTTTAATGAGCTATAGATTAATAAAGTTCTAATGTTGATAGGTAAATAATTAAAAAATACAAGATATTAAATGTTAGACACACCTTATTTCATTCACTCTTATCAACGGCGCATTTGTATTTATTTTTTTTAATATTTACTCTTTTGGAAAATATTAATTTGTGTTTAATCAATCTGTATTCGATTAACATTATTAATTTAAGTTTACACATAAAAACAAGTATCATACACTTAATAATCAAACTTACTATATTTCTTAATAAATAAAACTACAAATATTTTTAAACATATTAAAAATTTATTTTGCCACAATTTTCGAATTAAATACAGCGTTTTTATTAAAGTTATTTATTTGATTCGATTAAAAAATTTCAAATGGTTGCTTGATTCAAATTCATATTATATTCACCTGCATTTCAAATAACTGCATTATTTTTGTACCAACTTATTTCATAATCCTAATATTAGTGAATAGATAAGACTGAGTAATAATTCAACTAAATTTTTTGTAAAACCCTTGAACTAGAAGTATAAAAATTATATGCAATGTATATACAAAAACTAAAAGATGGTTAATTCAAGCGAAAACTAGCTTATATTTAGATGTTACTTAGTGGATATCTGATAGCGACGAACATATATTACTCAAATAAATGCTTTCAAATAAACCATTGGAAACTAAAAAGAATCTTTATCAATTAAAGCCTTTCAATGATTTTTTATAAAAATAAAAATGTTTTAAAAACTATTTTAAATATAATTCATTAATTATTAGATTAACCAACTAATTTGCATTAGTATGTTACATAATATGTGTGAGACTTGAAAACTGAACTGGTTTAAGTGATTATATAAATGTTTTAGGCCAGGAAAAACTAACGAGGATATTATAATGGTTAATGTGTCATTACATCTGATTTATTTTAAAAAACATTTTAGATTATAAATATTTTACTTTCTGAAAATTTAGATATAATTTACAAGCTATTAAGTGGCAAAATAAACAATATATTTACAATTTATCATGCACTTATTATATGCTCTTGCTTATTTTCTTAAGTTTTTGAGAAAATTCATCTGTATATTTAAAAATTGGGCAATATGTTTTTGAAAAATTGTAACAAAGAGTAAAAAAAACGTTTTTAGCTTATATAATATTATTAAACAGAAACTATTACAAAGACAAAAGTTATTGCTTTGTTTAAAATTTTCTTGCACAAATATTCACTTATTAATTATCATTGAAAGCTTTAAGATTTTTTCAAGATTTATCATGGAATTTTATTATTTTAACATTATATTACTTAATGAGCGAATTCGCTTCATATTACAAAATGAAGTTTTCTAAAACAAACAAGAAAATAGTTTCTCTAATAAATCAAAATACCTGTAATAATGAATGTGTCATTAATAGCCATGAATTTCAAAATCAAACACTTTATAACAAAAAATAATGATAAAAAATAATAAGATTAAAATCTTTCACTCTTTTTAAATTATATATATATATATATATATATATATATATATATATATATATATATATATATATATATATATATATATATATATATATATATATATATATATATATATATATATATATATATATATATATATATATATATATATATATATATATATATATATATATATATATATAATATATATATATATATAATATATATATATATATATATATATATATATATATATATATATATATATATATATATATATATATATATATATATATATATATATATATATATATACATATGAGTAATTTAAAATATAAATCAAATTAATGTTAAAACGCTGCGCATTTTGTAGCATGTTTCTTAATTTTGCTTAGTCTTCCGAAGGAGACAGGACATAATTTCAGTGAAATGATTAATAAGTAACAAAATGTAATTTTAATTATGAGAGCATAAATATTACTAAATTTAGTTTTCAGAGTCACTTGAAGAATTTTTCATGTTCTAGTTGATTGACAGAATTAAAAATCTAATAATAATGAAAATAATTTATTTCTAAATACTAAGAAATTATTTTCATTAGTATTTAGAATGTAAGTAAGACTAGATTTATCATTAAAAGAAACTTTGTTCATGTTATCAGACGTAACCTTGCACTTTTTGTGCTTTATAGTTAGATAAAACTCAACTTATAATAATAACTATAATAATTCCATTTTTTGAATCAAATATATTATAAATAAGTATTTTTTCAATGTTTTAAAAATATAAGAAAAGTAAAGTTTTATATATTTAAAAAATTTTTATTCAACTTTCGTTGTAATTATATTCTATTTTTAATTCAATTATTTTAATTATATATTAAAAAAAATGTAGAAGTTCTTGAATAAATATTTTTTTAAATTTAATATGTAGTTATAAAACTGAAATTATACGTAATCTCTCTGCGTAATTACATGAAAATATTCTTTGATTAATATCCAAATGATAATTCTCCTTAACAGTTTATTGTTAAAACGGAAATCATAAATTAAATGATAAGATAATAAAAAATATATGTGTCTTGTATGTGAATTAGGCGGAAAAATTTTTGAGAGAAATTTTATTATTCGTCTTAAGCTGCTGAGCAAGCTTAAAAATATCAAACATTTCCTTACTATTATATAGAATTGCAAGCAGATTATCTATGGAAAACATACTTGCATATCGTAAATTAAGCTCGTTTAAAAATATTTTCTTAGTTACCAACAAACTACTTAAATTTTTTTTCAAATTTTGATTTATTTAAATTACATTGCATGCATCTTATTTACAATCTAGTTCATTGCTAAAATTACATTACAAAGTACATTACTAATTTTCCAATGCACTGTGATTTAATGTTACATTACTGAATTTTAGATTTTGTAAAGAAATGAATATTAATGACATTTTTTTTATAAATTCTGCCAAAATTCGATATTTAATAAATTTTAGAATGCATTATTACTAATTTGCTTTTTTTATATTTTACATTAAAATAAATTAAAAATGGTTATTTTTATTTATTATTTCTATATTTTTGACAATACTTTTTAAAAATATTCTTATAAAGTAAGTTATTCATTATAACCATGTTACAAAAAAATATTTAATAAATGCATATTATATTATTTTTACTTATCAAATGCATTAAAAATCCTGATTACTCAATTTTTAACCATTATTTATGAAACTGTACTTATCAAGAATGCTGCTAATTGTATTAGTAAGAGTAAATTAACTAGCAATTCATATATTAAACTAATTAGAAATGCTTTCAAAGTAAAATTGTATACTTCGGTATTCGTTTTTGTTGCTTCACAAGCTATATATCTCTGAGGATATACAGAAAACTATTGTCATAACATAGGCCTGAGCAAAATATGAAATATTTAATGTATTTGCCGGTTTTCTAAAGAGCGTGATGCGTCTTACATGCCAATACTGCCCTTTATATGTAGATACCCATCTTACACGTAGATGCCTCATCTTATCAAAATGAATGCAAGTGATGCAACTTACAATAAACATGATCAATGAGACCTTTATAGAACAGATTCAATAGTTAAATCCTTTAAGTGAAGATTATTAATAAATCATTGGAAGATCTAGTGGGCAGTTTGCTGTATGAGGACTCAGATACTGATTTAAAAACAAGTTTCAAGTGATTTTTCATTTAGCTTTGTAGATGAGTGTCTGAGGTTTGAGTAAATAGAAATTTTTCCTAATGCCCAGTTGGATTTAGGTTATGCCTATTCAGCGGTACAAGAGGTGAATGTGATGGCATCTTATACTGTGGGGCACCTAGTTGGTGTGCCATTTCACCTCGAAAATGAAGGGATAAGGAAACATACACATAGAGCGAGAGAGAGAAAAAGACAATCACGAAACAGGATTCAAACCCAGTACTTATTTGAATTTCGAGGTTAAAGACACTTATTACTCCGCCATCTGTTTAAATATGGAAAAAGATTTAATAAATTATTATATTTATTAAAAGGAAAAATTTCCTAGTTTAAATGTGTATTTTCAAAAAATATTACTTTGATTTATATTACTTATTAATCAAAATATTATTTTAATCTTCAAAAATATTTATAAAATTACGAAGACTTATATGTCGTAAATAACGTATTGAATAACTATGTAATACATTTCATTCGCAAAATGTTCAGAAAGTTATTTGAAAAATCAACATTAGTTTAAATATTTGAGTTCTAAATGAGGAAAAATAAATATTTTAAACTATGATTAAAAGTTATATTATGATCACACATTATTCGTAAATAAAGTTTTGTGAATTATCAACGTTGATTAATTGTTGATAATTCACAAAACTTTTTTTATTCACGAATAATTCACCAATATATCATAACAAATATATTGACCATGAATACTAATTTTATTGAAAATAAATATAATAATTTGTTTACAATAAAATTAGGAAAAAGAAAAGGAAAATAATAATTCATAGTTTTTTTTTCCTTTTAATCAATAAAAATATATTTTGTACAATTTTTATAACATTTTGTTTTTTTAAATAGTTGAAATATAGCTTGATATTTTAGAATACGTTTTAAATAAAGGCATCGCCATATCCTTGATTCTCCTACTCAAATGTAATTTTATTTTTTTGATCACATGGGGAAACTTTTTTAGGATAAGTCTTTTGTTCTGTTACTTTCCTTTTAAGGTAAAGGACCCAGAACAAATCATTTCATTTCAAAACTAATTCCAATTAATATTAAACAAAAGGCAGTATGGACCTTACTCGGAAGTATTACGAAGCTTTATTCTCGGGTAATAAAAATGCAAAATTTTTTTTTTTTTTTTTTTTTTTTTTTTTTTTTTTTACAGTTTCCTGACTTTTCTAATTAAACTAGAAATTTCTTTAGTATTGGCGCTTTCCCATTTGAAGCAGTGCCAAATATTCTTTGAAATTATTAAAATAATCATGGAAACTCACAAAATAGTGCACAAGTAATTTTTAAAAAAAATTAATTAATGTATATAAATTGCCGTTTAGCATTAAAAGCTTTAGAAGCTAGTGAAATTTTGATAATAATTTATGTATTTGTATATTACATAGCATGATGAAATAATATACTATTAATATTTGTTCAAATGAAAATACGCTTCATATATTAGTTTTAATATATTTAAATTTAGAAATTTATCACCTTGATGTCTTTTAAAGGACACATTTTTCATCATACAATATCAAGAGTCATTCTTGTTTTAATAAAAATTTATATTACCTTTTCTTTTGATTATAATATGCATAAAAACTTTTGCTGAATATTTGATATTTTAAATTCTTCCATTACATATTAATCAGGATAAAATAACTTACAAACTTTAAACAATCACCTAACTAAGCTATATTTGGGCACAATGCAGACAAAGATATAAATACATTCACATATAAAGTAGAAGTTGCGTAATTTGTAATTAATAAAATATTTTTATGATATTTTACATAGTAATATTCTATTTAAAAATGACATTAGTAATCAAATGATTTTTAGCCATTTGAGAGTATAGAAATAGTGAAATTATTTGAGTGAGGTGAAATATAGAAAATAATCAATAAAATGTAACAGTAGTTTAGCTAATTTAAAATACAGTACTAAGCTTATTTAAAACTGAGAACATAATTTTAAAATGTGGGAAAGTTATCAAATATTTGACATCAATATCGCTTTTAAGATCTATATATTTTATAAAAAATTACAATTTTTACTTTGTATTAAAGATTGTGAAGCAGTTCTTGCATCTTAAAAATTCAATTTCGTTATTTCAAAGGCAATGAATTTAGATTTCGGTCAATCAACGAGAATATATGAAAAATTTACCAGAAATGTTTAACGTCTAAATTGAATTCTTTCATACTCTAAATATTTTTAACTTGTGTATACACGATTTTAATTTTATCAAATATTATGATATTTTATACAATTAGTAACACTTAACATTCTGTTTCATTTTTCAGCATATTTTTTTGCATCCACTTTGCTAGTTAATTCATTTGGCTATTCTTATCAAAAAACGATTAATGAACTAGTATATCAGATCATTTTAAGTACATACTAATGAATATTTTTCTTGCATTTGTAATTTTTAAGAAAAAAAAACAATTAACAATTACCATTCCTGGGAGGAATATCAAAACTGATAGGATTATTGATTACAGATGAATAGTTTACTCAGATTTGTTAATTTTCGAAGCATGGGAAGACACTGCCCTCCACATGACCTCTAACAGGTTTATTGTATTTTTAAAAATGTCTGAAAGGGAAATTTTTCAATATAGACTGAAAAATATTTAGTAAGACAAACAATAACACAAACTAAGACAAACAAAAATTCAAATTACCACCAATTTATACTAATTTTTTATTTATTTTAAAATTGCAAAAATGATTACTAATTTGTTTGTGTATGTGTAATATGAAGAGAATTACAATGTTTCACACAATTTGATTTAACTATTTATAAATCGTAAGTTAGAATGTGTAAAAAACTGCAGTAAAAATCTCTGTATCTTAATTATTTTTCCGTGTGATATTTATAATAATTTAAATTGATTACGTTATCGAATGTCAGATAATTTTTCATATACAGATGATTATAAAGTCAATATTTTTATATTACAACTTAAATCAAACAAAATACTCTACAATTTGCTTAAATACTTATTTTAAAATATCATAAATAGGAAATTATAGTTTTTTTTATTAAAGACAAAATTTATAAAACATGAATTTAAAATAAATGTAAGGTAACTTCATTTATCCATATGTTTTTTCAAAAAAGATAACCTTCTATACAGTCATTACTGATTATAGCATTCTATTTTTTTTTTTTTTGAAGATTTATATCGTAATTTTCAGAGTGGAAAAATAAAGAAACAAAACCAACTTACTTAAACATTTGAAATTATCAATATTATTTACTAAATTTTCCAAGATATCTCAAAAGGAATCTTTTGGAAACCAGTCTTAGAATATTATTCAAATAAACATTTACTGTATAATAATTACTGCTAATTTTGTAAGAAAATCATATTATGCATCGAAAATGAATAAAAGTATTTTTTCATTTTCCTTCAACGTAAAGAATTGTATTATGCATGATAGTTGAGAAAAGAAAAAGTTTAAAATACAAAATATATAACAATAGGAATTTCAGAATATAACGAGTTTTTAAATTCTCTTAGTTGTAACCAAACTTTAGAATATTTCTGAATCTCTATAATGCTTCAGATCTATAATTTTTGAAGATATAATATTTTAATTTTCTTTTTTTTTTATAGTTTAAACAATGTTTAATTATTTGCTATGATAGTAATTTATTTATTATTTAATCGACCAAACATGTGTGTTCGCATGTGTTTTTTGTCCATCTATCTGTATATATATATATATATATATATATATATATATATATATATATATATATATATATATATATATATATATATATATATATATATATATATATATATATATATATATATATATATATATATTGAAGGAAATTATTATTATTGCTTTATTGCTGAAATAAAACAATAATTTTGACCATTTTAAAATTTTTAAATAGGTTTTTTTTTACATTTCGAAAAGAATTTTTAGTTTCTCGGAAAATTATGTAATTGTTCTATTATTATCTCATTTCACTTTATCTGTAGATATCAAACATGATGAATACTTTTTTTCACAACCTTTTAAGATTTTTATTTGGTACATATGTTTCTCAAAAAATATAATACATTTATTAAACAACTCTTGACTTCTTAAATTTGATAAAAATATAGCTACGAAAGTACCAACATTCACTGTCGATTTATAACTTGCAGAGAATAATTCTGGATACAGCACAAAAATGACACCATAAATCTTCGGTGCCATTTGAAGATGATTAACTTCGCAGAGCATATCCATGAAACTTTTGAGAGGTCATTATTTTTAGTTCAAACTAAGTTTTACTGTTTGTTTTGCAGAGGAATTTCGATAAGAACATTTCTGTAAATGACACTAATTCTTTATTATTTTAAATGTAAATTATTGACACCATTTACTAAATATATTTTAGCAAAATTCACAAAAAGGATATATATATATATATATATATATATATATATATATATATATATATATATATATAATATATATATATATATATATATATATATATATATATATATATATATATATATATATATATATATATATGTATATATATATATATATATATATATATATATATATATATATATATATATAATATATATATATATATATATATATATATATATATATATATATATATATATATATATATATATATATATATATATATATATATATATGTATATATATATATATATATATATATATATATATATATATATATATATATATATATATATATATATATATATATATATATATATATATATATATATATATATATATATATATATATATATATATATATATATATATATATATATATATATATATATATATATATATATATATATATATATATATATATATATATATATATATATATATATATATATATATATATATATGGTCTTACATCTTCAAGTAAAACGATTCTTGACATGTGAGGCATTTCCTATAGGTAAGCTTCAGTACATTCAAATAGGGTTCTTTTCATTTCAGGCTTCTGCTCTTTATATTCCGCTCTTGTCATTGGGCTATTTGGCTCCCAATTTAACATGATATATTGCGGTTACAATAAAAGTTAACACAATATTTAAATCTGAACACAATGTTTATTAAGCCAGAGATTTTCTCTGGGAATAATACTTTAAATTCACACTTTAAATATTCTTTCTTACAAGCACTTGTCCATTAGAATTTCCTGACATTCAGAGAGCACTGTCGGTGCTTATTCTGATGGAACTGTTTCATTCTCCGTGTTTGCCTCATATAAAATGATATAAGGATAATAAATAATTTGCATGACATTGGTTTGTTTGCAGATATTATATTTGTAATAGTATTTTATGTTTTTCTACTGAGGTGTCATCACAAATCGATCTCCGTAAACGATGTGAGCATGTATGTTACTATCTGTAACCTCAACAAATTGTATTGGAACAAATTGTCACTCAAATTCGAGGAAACTGACACTGCACATCTTCACTTATATCACTAATTCGAGACAAAAGTGTTATTTGGAAGATATATAGACTGCAATTATTTTGCTAAATTATCTCCAAACATTATTTCTTTTTTCTCAATTGCTGCTGTCAAAACAAGCTCTTCAGCGACATGTTTGAGCCTTTTTGCATCTGGCTATTTTAAATGAAAATTTGTGGAAGTCAATTAAACTTTTGTATCAAATGATGTTTTATTTTTCTTATGGTTTTAATTTTAATTCGAAAAATATCTCTAGTTTCGTCAACAAAAATTTGTTAACTATGATTAAGATCGCTAGGTTTTTTAACAATATTTCATGTTATTTAAATGGCATGAAGAATTTCCAAATGTCATTTAAATTTACTATATTTTATGCTATCTGGTGCAAACATTTTTCAGCAAATTTTTGAACACAGGGGCATTTTTACATTTATTTCAGATATTGGTTATAAACCTAAAATTTTGGCAAATTTGAAAATATTTTCTAGATTTTATTTCAGAAAATCACGTTTTTTTATTTACTTGTTGATACTTGACTATCATGCAGAGTTTTCATACGAAACCTTAAACAACTTTTCTATAATTCTTCCTAGATCTAATGTCATCAATATTTAACGCTATGAATTGAATTTAACACGGAAATAATAAGTACATTTATGGAAAATTCAATAGCAATGGAAAGATTGACTCGAATGAGACTGGCATGAACTGAAACGGATATTATACAACATTCTCTTTCTTTTTTGAGAAAATATTTAAAGATTTCTGCTTAGATTGACATTTAGTCGATATTCCACAATGTTCAAGAAAATTCGAAATTTTCTCTCAAAACCAAGAAAATGCCCGACCCAAGTCGGACATTCTCTATGTTCTTCTTATCACTCTTGTGTCTACCAATCCATCCAACAGTGATAAAAAGGTACTGGAAGAC
Organism: Latrodectus elegans; assembly: GCA_030067965.1. NCBI lineage: Eukaryota > Metazoa > Arthropoda > Arachnida > Araneae > Theridiidae > Latrodectus > Latrodectus elegans. Next base: position 38,436,697 of record CM057813.1, read on the forward strand.
TGTGAGAAAGGCTCTACATTGATTTCATTATACAAAGCCATTTTTTAACAGTGGGAAACTATAAAAAACCGTGAAACTGTATGCAATATATGTAAAATGAAACTAAAAATTTACCTTGGGTAAAACATTTGATAGAGAATATATTGTATTAGAATTAATAGAGATTATTTGAAAGAAATTGGCAAGAATTTTTAATTGCTGGTAGCTAACAGTAAAACATCATGTTTTTTACAATTCTTTATTTTAACATGCGATATTTAAACATTATTTATAATGTTTTGAATCACATTGTTTCGATATTGAGCTATTTATAGGCTATACTTTACAAATTATTTTAAGCTTTAATCGTCAATAGTAATGTAAATATCGCAGGGCAAACTTTAATTTATTACAATGGATTTGCTTTACCATTTTAATGGAATTAACAATATGTGCTGATAGTTATTGGACAGTATGAAATAAAAAAGACATAACTTTCAAATTGTTTGCTACAAGTTCAAATTTCGTGGCTGGTTACAGGAATTGATGGTAATTAATATGCTGATCAAAATAAAGGATGTTGTTGACAATTTATAGGTGATAATTTCACAGAACCACCTGAGAACACTTGTCTTTTGAATGCTTACTATTCTCACAGTAACAACCCCATTCTGTCTGAAAGGAAGTTTTTGAACATGAAAAAGCAGTCCAAGTGAGTTATTAAACAATAATCCAATTGTAAGCTTGTGAGAATTTGCTGAATTTGTAATAACAATGTTTTCAACGCTAGCCATTAAATAAAAGTGAAATACCAGAAGCATCTGGAAGACACACATTTTGTTTGATATCAGCCAAAAAAAATTAAGCAGATGAACTGTACAGTTGGAAATCTCTGTGATAAATTGTTGACTAAGATCTGCATCTCTTTCCATACAAAATTAAAAAAAAAACAATTTATTAAGCCACATTTGAAAAGAAATTAAATATGAATGAACTTGGCTTATCGGCACATTTTACTGTCACTTGTGAGTTCGTCAATTAGCAAAATGGGTGAATTTGGTGGATTGAGAATCCATGTTTCATGAAATGGACGCCTCTCCATCCTCAATGGATGACTATATATTGTATCCCGTCTAATCACGAAATAATCGGTGCGATATTCGTTTACTGAATGGTAACCAGTAAATGATACGAATAAGTTTTGGAAAATGTTTTCCCATTATACTAAATGACCCTGACTAGGACAAGATGTGATTCTCGCAAAATGAAGCTAAACCTCATCGAGACAATAGTTTGCTTTTTATCATAAATAATCAATTTAGGAACCCATTCTCGCGATTTAATCATATGGGACTCAGTTTTGGGTGAATATGTTAAATATAAGGTATTCAGAAATAACCCAAAGTCATTGCTGAACTAAAAATTGTCCTTCTGGAGAACATCGATGCCATGAAAGTACCGACACTTCAGAGAGTGATTTAGAAATTTCTATTCTATAGCATATCATAGCCAATGATTTCAAGCACATAGAGATTGTTGTTTCCTAAAACGAATATGTGTAGTAATATTTGGGTGTTGTATAATGTTCACTTTAAGTAGTGTTTTTAATGATACGTTTAATTCAGACTATTAATAATTGCCATTTTTTTAAATCATAAATAACAATTTACAGAAGTTTAAATTAATAATTTTATGCTTACAGAATCTTAGAGCAATATTTATTATAAATGTATTTTTCATTTACAATCGTAAGAAATAAAATCCAGAAGATGCACACAGTGAACATTCTATTCATCTTATATTTATTTTCGTTGAATATATAGATTTTTATAATATTCTATAAAATTTTTTTTTTACTGAAAATTATCAAAATAATTTTACTCACAATATGTTACCTTTTTAAATAAATATAGATCATACATATTAAATTTAAATATTAAATTGTGCACGGTAGTAAAACATTAAAGAATTTCATTTATTTTTTTTAACATGCTTTGCCACATTGAAATATCAAAAGCATATCCATTTTTTTAAAAAAAGATAAAATTAAATTTCAAAGTAAAAGATATTGAATTGCTAATTTGAAGTAAAAAAAACATTTCTATTGTAATGATGATTCCTAGATGTTTTAAATTGAAGATATCTGGGGATAATGTAAATAATACTTTTTAAAAAAAACTATTTTATGATCCAAATTACTTTTAATTTCATATTAATTTAAATTTAATTGCAAGTAAGTATATAAATATATAATTTATAAATAATTTATGTTATGATTTCTATAATTTAAAATGTATATATGAATTTTATATTCATTTAAAAATTTGAGGACATAATTCTTGATTCGTAAATTATTATCATTCAATAAATTCACATAGATGCATTTCATAAATATTTCATTTTGTTTGTGTCACATGTAATAATGGAAATGAAGTTATTAGATTTAAGAAAAGAAAATATTGTAGTATTAGAGGAGAAATGTTTGTTTTGAAGATTTACCACAATATTTATATTTCTGTTATCTTTCTCTTTGCACAAAGAAACACGAAGAATGGTAAATATTTATTTATGTGACAAGTATTGCTGCTGTTGTGATTTACTGTCACTTTTGAGCTATAAAATATGATGAATTGAGATATACCATCTTGCTGATTGGCTGTTTGTAGAAGTTATTTTTTTTTTCAAATATTTCTTTGTTTTCTTTTAATGTAGCACCATGTATTAGACATTATACTCTACGAAAAAAACCCTTATATTTTTGCTCAGTAATCAAATGAATAAAAAATGAGCTTTCTATATTTTTTGATAAATTTGAAGCAAAACGTTTGATATGAATATTTATTCAAGGGATTTTAGCTTAAAATACAGACTGAAATTTAATTTTAAAAAATGTTACATTGTTTTAAAGCTAATAAAATAATATGACATTTATTTAGTTAATTTAAAATTTAGACTCTAAAAATAATGTGCGTTTCATTCATTGTAAATTTAACTTCATTATAAAGAATTTTATCACTTTTATAAGTATTATTTAAGTTATATGAGATAAGTATATTCATGGGGTTGTGTAATTCAATAAATAACTTATTCATATTATGTTCATTGATTAGTTGAGTTCACTTCTACAATGAATTCATTGGCTCCTCTACTTCAAGGAATAAAAACAATATAGTAATCTTTTAAATGAAACATTAGCAATTAAATCAAACTGATAAATTAACATTAATGTGAGTTTCATTAAAGTTAAGCTTTTACAAAATAAAAAAGTATGTCTTCTATAAACATATTATGTAAATAGTGATTTCATTATTTCAGACTATGTGTTTTCAGCGCTTTCATGTCACCAAAAATATATAAAATAAGGATTTATATTTTTAATAACATTACTCAATAGTTAATAAGTTACAAAATAGTCAATAGTTAATAAAATGATTGGGAAGTTCATGTTAAATATATATATATATATATATATATATATATATATATATATATATATATATATATATATATATATAGATAGATAGATAGATAGATAGATAGATATATATATACATATATAACTAAGCACCAACTCTATTATATTCGCAAGTCTCAGTGGTTATTGACTAAAATTTAAAAAAAGTATAAGAAAAAATTTTAGCTGCATGTCATTTCAAACATTTGTAAGCATTTGAATTAATCAAGTTTCTAATTACGAATTTTCGAATTTAATTTATTGTCACGTTTGCACATTTTCTTATCGGCATTTTAAGTTTATTGTTATTGTAAGGAATACAGAATAATGTCTTATTGTAATAGATTCAATTATTATTATATGCAAATTTATTCTAAGATTAGAGTTTTTTTGAAATAAAATCACAAACTTAACGAGATTTGGTCCAATTCAAGCTGTATTAGGACAAAACTAAATTAAATTCATATACACTATAGCCCATATGAGAGATAAAGACTATAATCAGCATAGCTGTTTTCATGACCGAAGGCCTATGGGGTATGAAGAATCTTTGAATAGATTGTCAGCCTAACGTAAAACTCACGTGCCCAATCATGCTCGATACTCATTAGGCATTACTTTTGGCTTGCATTACCTGTGAAATTAAAATTGGAAGTTTAATTTTATAATTTCATATTTAATTTTCCCTTTTGTTAAAATCCCTTTAAATAGAATAATGTTTTATAAAAGAAAATATATCACATTTACTGGAATGAATTAGAATTAAGAAATTGTGTAATTGCACTCAATAACATGTTTAGTTGCATTTTACTTTTCCTAATTGACTGGTTTGTTTATTTACTGAACCTAAATATACAAAATCTTTTGAAAAATAAAATTGTTTAAAGAAATTCTGTTTGAAAATCATTTTACTAATAAACTAAGCATTTCTTAAGATAAACTAATTTCTTAAGATAAATGATAAACTAATTTTTATGTTTTTTTTTTGTAGAAAAAAACAACAAGATTTTACAATATTTCTCCATAACTTTCTTATTGGTAAATTTTCTAACACTGATGTTACTAAAATTAAGTAATTTGAAGATATGATCGCTTAGTAAATTAAATTTAAAAATTAACAAAAAAACAATAAAGCAATTTAACAATTTAAACAAGTAAATCTAAATAAATAATTCCTTTTTATTAATTATTAACCAAACAAAAAAGAAGATATGAAATAAAATGAAATCTAGAAATTTTATGCAGAAAATGTAGTAAAAAGCAAACAACACAAGTAAGTACAAAGCAAACCTTGTTATAAGAAATAACTTATCATTTCAATTGATTTGTAGATAATTACGGATGTCCTCTTAACAATGGAATCTTTAAAAAGTAATGTTTTCATGTTTGTAATTCATTTTTTGTCACACTAATCAAATACTTAGTAAAACTTATTTGTAAATATTATTTAACAGTATACATTTTGAAATATTGCTTTTATTCATTTTAGATAGACATTGCTATTTAAAATTAAAAAAAAATTATATTTTCAATTTAAAAACAAAGGGTAAAAGTATATATATAAATATATATATATATATATATATATATATATATATATATATATATATATATATATATATATATATATATATATATATATATATATATATATATATATATATATATATATATATATATATATATATATATATATATATATATATATATATATATATATATATATATATATATATATATGTATATATATATATATATTATATATATATCTATATATATATATATATATATAGATATATATATATATATATATATATATATATCTATCTATCTATCTATATATATATATATATATATATATATATATATATATATATAGATAGATAGATATAGATATAGATATAGATATATTTCTGCGTTTAAAAATAATTTACTGTACAAAAATATCACAATTGAGATGGGCAAAATCAAAAATTAGTTAGATATAATAAATCAAAATGAAAACACAAACCTTTTAGTTGAAAAATATTTCCTTTTTTTTTTTCTGGTTTCATTATTCGTTTATTAAATTATTTTCTGAATATTTGATATCTAAAAACAAACTTTTCTGATTACACAAGCTAAATTTTAATACAGAGAACGAATTTCTTTTATTTGTTTGGATAATACTTCGTTAGAAAAGTCAAAAGTTTAAAATATATAAAAATTTAATAATTTTGCTGATTCATGGCCATTTTCTTATAAAATAAATTTTCTTTAGGTGTATACCTTTTCACTTTATAAATATTTTCTTTACTTGAACAAAGTAACATTTTTTGAAAAATAAATATTTTCGAAAATACGATATTATATATAAAAAAAAGTTATTTGGAAGAAATTTATTTTTAATAAAAAATGAGTGCAGATTAATTCACTGAAAATTTAATTTAATATTCTTTGACACATTAGGTAAAACTTTTTGTATTTAGTTTAAGGAAAACACATTTGAGATAAATATGATTTATAAATTTTAATTTGATTGTAAGCAAGTACTTTAAATAACTACAAATTATTATGTGCAAAAATATATAATTGATCATGAACTCCACTATATTGTAATATAATTCTACTTGTAACATTTTTTGATTCTGGGTGTACAGTCTTTTATTTTTTTCTGAAATATTTTATGAAAGCATAAAAATAACCTTTGGAATAATTTTAGTAACATTAATTAATTAGATAAGATACATACAAATATTTGCATCTTTAAACTTGTAGAAAAATTTGCTTTATAAACTAAATATATGACCATATCTTTTTACTATGAAAATATATTTTCTGACAATGTAAGGTGGATTTATCTAGATTTCCTTATTTTTGCAAGAAAATGCAAAGAAAATGAGAAATGATACATATGTAAAAGAAGTGGCTTCAAATACTACTTATATTAATTTTAAATTATTTTTTTATTAAATGTGAGGAATTATAAATATTTAACATTATAGTAAACTATATTTAACCCTAATATGTTTATGTTAAAGTATTGAGAAATTAACTTGAAAACAGTGTTGTTAGACTCATCAGTTTGCCCACACATTTTTCATCAACCTATTCATCACAGTTTAATATATTGGTGTTATTATTTCGTGTATGTTAGTTACACGTGTATGTTTAGTACTTTGGTTTTCATTGATGATAGGTATATTGATGAATAGAGCGAACAATACTTGGAAATTGACTTTAATATTTCATATATTTTAAAAAATCATTTTACAAATCAAATCGAATAAATACAAATTTTGAGCATATTTGAATGTTATGACGATAAAAATTTAAATTGATCATTAAGAAATTAAAAATCATATTTATATTTAATTTATACACATACATGCAGATTTCCTGTACATTTATTTTTAAAGGGAGTACATTATATTTTTATAAAACAGTTAGTTTTCAAATCATAATGTATATAAACTTTTTTAATCAATTTATCTTCAGTTTTATGTTGGATAAAAGATAAACGTTATATTTTATAAAAACAAATAGTAAATAACTATATACATAAGTTTAAAGAATTTAAATTGGGCATCCAAATGTACACCAACTTAAGAGATAGAAACAGTCACAAAACTCCAAAATAGACATAGTAAAATGCTTCTTCCTTCTCCCACAAAATTACTTGACCATACCTTATAATAAATGGAGTTGGTGACACTTCAAATAGTCTCATATTTTAGCCCCGATGCTGCTCCAAGAGAAACTAGGGCAGCTGCTCTCTTTTCTAGACATTTGGATTTTGGAAGAGATGAAGTATTTCTGATGAAGGATAGTTTCTTCCCTTTGAAAACAGAGGACATTTATCCTGACTGGGACTGCATGTCCAATCTCTGATTCATCTTGATTTATGAAACATCGACAGAAACATTTTTCGCAAAATATAATATTTATCTTGTTAAAAAAATGCCTTAAAAATAGTATTATATGTATGTATATATATATATATGAAACTGATTATGATAAAAATTATATTTTAGGAAGTGCATACTTCTAAGCTTCCAAATAAATTAGATTAAAATAAAATTTAATTTAAATTCAAAATGAAAATTATGACAGAAATATATTTACACCAAGTAAAGGCTTTATAATATAATTCTTCAGTACCAAAATAAAAGCATTTAGAAAATGCTGATCCAATATCACTCAAAGTAGTCCAATCTGTACAGTTTATAATTCTGTAAAATTTAGCATATTTTTTTTCTGTAGAGGGAATTATACTATCTATAATACTAATAGTATTGAAGGTAATATAGTAATAATTGCGAAAATAATACTTCTTATTTAGAAATAAACAATATATTGATATTAATCCTACCGTAGTTCCAGAGAATTAACATTTATACACCTAATCCCCATAGATTCTTCTAATATTACAATATGTATATATATATATATATATATATATATATATATATATATATATATATATATATATATATATATATATATATATATATATATATATATATATATACATATATATCAGCTAAAAATTTAACTATGCTCAGTTTTGTTTAGGTATATACATTGAAATAATTTTGCATATTAACAGTGTTCAGGTTTCTGATTATAATAAGATCATTCTTAATTAACCATGAGTTTTATAATCTTAATTTTACTATGCAACAAATTTCTTTCAACAAAATAAAAGTGAATAATCTAAATAATTACTTTGAATAAATACTATTAAGAAATTCATCTTATCATAATTACATTATTAGATGTATGGATTCAACTTATTATATTTTTAAAAATATAAATGATTTCTAAACAGAACTACTATGAGTTACCATAAATTTCTAGAAAAATATTTTTAGGAATAATTTATATAGTCTACATATTGTATGAACTTAATATCTGTAATGTGTATTATATGTAATATCAAAGAGACACATATTATTAAAAGAAACATATGATTTCCATTAATTTATTTTTGTGTAAAAATTTTTAATGTTTCACTCATTATGTATTCTAAATCACGCATTATTATATGAAAATTTAAATTATTAATCGATGCACCTTTAGTTATATCTTTTAATTTAATAAATTTAAATATTAAGAAAAGCCTTTTCAAAGTCTATGAGAATAGGTCAAAGATATATATATATATTTTTATAAGTTTAATAAATGCTAGCAAAAATCTAAACTTGGGTACAATATATGCTAATAATAAATTAAAATACTCTATAAAATTATTTAGTATATTTGATGTTAAAATTACATTGTTCACACACAATTTCAAAAATAAATTTCCAATTTAACTGAATTAAGGAACATGAATTTATTTAATGACAAATATTCTTAAGAAGAAAAGGAATAAGTTAAATTATTTATAAAGATTTAATGTTTTCTCTAAATTCACCTTATCATATTTTTTTATTGGAAAAATATACCTACAATTTAATAAATAAATGGTGTTTTAATTAACAAAATGCTTAAAAATAAAATAATCATTGAATTCTTTTTAAAATAATATCCAAATATTATCGGAATATATTTTTTAGTAAAATACAACATATTTTGAAATATTTCCTTTTTTTTACTGTACAAATATTTATAATAATTTTACTGTAGAGCTATATTTTAAATTATATGAAACATAATTTACAAGAAACACATTTATTTAAAACAAATAATAAATATCAGTTCACTATTTTTCCAAAATTTTAATTATATATCGTTATTTTCAAACATACCTCTTTATATTCAAAACAATTTAATGCATTTTAAAATAATATTTTCACATTCTTTGTTCTGCGAATTTACATTCTTCATTATATATATTTGTTATTTGACTGAATTTAGGAACATGAATTTACTTATATTTTACTTTTATGAATCAGCAAATAAATTTTTTATATTGATTTTATACTTATTTGCAATAAAATAAAATTTACATGGTTAAAAAAGAGGCTAATAATTTTAAATATTTACATTAATTATTAGGTCCAATCCTCCTTTCTACAAATAAAGTTTACTTATTCATATCCATTCATGTCAATAATAAAATGTGAATAACACAGCCTACATAATTTTATATCCTTTTTGTTGGTAACTTGATATTCTACTCAGAAACCTGAAATTTACGTGAGAAGAAAGAGAATGCTTACCGGCAAAACTATCGTAGTGATTTCAATTTCAGAGTTATATAAAAGATGTTTGGAGTGATCATTTTGAATTCCAATATTTCATGAAATGTATTTTATCCAGTTACTATTTTTTTTACTCTTTTGAAACGGATAAAGGACACTTTATTTTATTCCGTAAAGCGCGCAATGTATATTTTCATCTAAATCGTATCATCTCTTTACATAAAAATACATTACAAGCGATAATAATACTAAAATTTAATGAAATTTCTGTACATTTTATATTTTTATGTATCCAATCAATAAAGTAATGATTTTATTGTGATAAAAATGTATATTTTTAATTAAAACCAATATAAAAAACAATTTTTAATTGTTTGAAATAATTTGGTTTAATTTATTATTAACAAATATGTGAAATGATTTTTAGAATTTTGTGATTGTAGTTCGTTCAGTATTATTCTTATTAAATTTTCATAAAAGGTAATTGTTTTTCTGCTTTTTTAATAATGCTACTATATTTTAAACTTTTCATGACCATTTATTATTAATAAATTCAGTTTTTAGCAGTTGTATAGTAATAACATTTTTTACAATATTAAAACTTACGCACTATATATAACATCCGCCAAATTATTCAATGTTCTTGTTCAAATATGAAACATAGCTAAAATATTTCTATGATATGTAATCTGGAACATGTCGTAATAAGACAATAAAATATTTTACCATTCAAAATAATTTTATTAATTATACTTTTCTTAACTACTAATGACACATCTTTGAGGACAAAATTGATGTAATAAAAAGTTTTAGCAATTAAATATTCCTGTTATTCATTTAACCATTTAAAAGTAAAGTTTTGAAAATCTTTAAAATCAATGCTGTATATTTAGCTTTCACAGAACTTTTACCTAAAAATTCATATGAAAATAACCTAAAACTAATATACATGCTGGTTAAATCTATGTGATGAGCCATTGAGAAGTTACCATGGATGTAATGGTCTGGAAAATATGTTCTCCACCTTCAGATCAATTTCAAAACTGAGGGAGTGGATCCTCTGGTAGTGCCATCCATCAGAGGATTTTGAGGCAAAGTCGTAATTTCACATTCGTGGTGCTCTGGTTAAGCGAAAGACGCAGCCCACTGACTTAAATTCGCATAGTCAACTGCATAGTAAGCTTGTCTTGTCCAAGTGTCAGGAGTAACAACAACAGCTGAAACTATGCTATATCATTAAAATATGTTGTGATTAGTTAACTGCTGATTTAGTATATCCAAAAATGAGATTAATTAGCTTCATTAATTTATTTTCATAAAAGTAATGTATATCATTTTGACTAAAATTTAATTTATTTTCATTACTACATGCTATAAATATAAGTAAAAAAGAATAAGAAATTAACAAAATCGTTTTATGAAACTTAACTTTTTAATTTTATAATAAATACGTAATTCTATTTTCTACAGGAACATTCTGCATTCCACGAATTTGCTACCTACAACATATTCATCATTAAGGGATAACATATTTGTATAGAAAATCAAAGTAAATTGCTTTAGAGGTTTTCATAAAAATAGAAAGCAATGTTTTGTAAATATATGCTTTTTTATTCATGAATGTCTGTTTTGAGCAAACAGAAGACTATTACATATCCATAAATATAAACTCATGTCTCTAGTTTATACTTTTTAGTATAAATTTTCATAATATTTTATATCTTCATTTGTGTTTATACATCAACGATACGCTTAAGATGATAAACAGGAATATAAAATAATGATTGATTATATTCTTCTGTTTACCATCAGCATAAATCTTTCTTGAATCTAACTTTATTGAACTTTTTGCGTTAACATGACATCAGAAATCCATAAACAGGATAAACAACTCCCTAATGATTCTTGGAAAGACCAATTCTCACTTCATTTTTCTTCCCTTATGAAACAACATATGTAGGAAGGAAATAAACATCTTTTCTATTTATTGCTTATTGTAATTCTTTTCAGATGATACAGAACGTAATTTTTTATTCACTAATCGATATTTTATACATAAATCCAATGCTATTCTCATCAGGCAAAAAGGAATCCGTTGAAGAAATTTTGTTTTTAATTTATATCTCAGATTTGAAAATTTGATTTTAAACAGTAAATGTTTGAAAAAGATGGGTAGCATTTATTTACATTACTCTATTACCTAATATTTCATGAAATACAAACAAACATGAAGTGATCTAAAACTGTAAGAAATAATGCATTATTTAATGGTTTCTGTGGTTACAGATTTAATAAGGTGGTCTACATTGAATTTTATTATTTAAATGTGTATTGATACCAAAATATCATAAATGACATAATATAATAATAGAATCTAGTATGTTAGCTTCTGACACATAAATAACTTTGTGTATCCACTCAGAAGAATGGTTATGCTCAACATACTTGTGTTTCTCAAAACTTATATGAATATATACATTCCATCAATATGTATATCACTATGGATGGAATGTATATGAATATATACATTCCATCCATAGTGAATTCACACTTATATGAATATATATATATATTATTACTATTATTATTATTATTATAATTTTTATAATATATGTTAATTTTCAAAAATAAAAATGATCATTTAAAAAAATTATTTCTTTCACTAATGAAAATATTTAAATGATAAAAATAAATTTTTCAGTCATTTATTTTTTACATCTCTTAAATGTATTTATAAATAAAGAGTTACATTGCTTATTTTAACTGGAAATCAACTCCTTACAAACAGCTCGTAGTTTCATTTTTGAACGGAAATCAAAGCTAGAAATTCTATCTCTATTATGTATTAATGGAAATGCATGATATATTTACAAGGAAATTATGCATTTCCATTAATAAATAATAGAGATATTTGAGAAAGAAAATGTTTTATTTGCATGAATTAATTTCCGATATGATTACATTTGATATGCTTTCTAAATTTGAGATTCGAAGCATTACATTAAAATATTTGCAACAAATACTTTTCTTTCGATTCTAGTAAACAATTTATCGTTTGTGTAGCATATATATTCACATATTCAATTTGATAATATTAAAATTACATATTTAAAGTTTTATTTCTTCACTGTATCAAATTTGTTTCTTTTAAATAGTTTTTCTTTCATAATTATCTGTTTTTTTAAAAATATATTTGTTACTTGAAATATAACAGTATCAATTACATAAATGGTAAACGTTTAAGTATATATATATAAGTGATATTTAATGAAGTATAAGTTAGTATTAGATACTTAAAAGACTTTTAAGTTCTTCAAATAAAGCTGAAAAGTAGTATTGTTATAAAACTAAACATATTTATCATTATAATTTATATATTTACTATAAAAAAAGAAAACTCAGGTTTCAAAATTATTAGATATTCTATAAGGACTTTAACCAATATGATAAAAATATCACATTTCCGTGATAAAAAATCCATATTATAACATAAATGAAAATATTATATTTATTTACTTCAATATAAAAGTATTGAAATATTTAGTAATTACTTTTAATATGATATTGATAAAATGAACAAAAATTTTATTTTTCTTCAATAAAGATACAGAAGACTGATTTAATGAAAGCAAATGTTATCATTTCGAAAAAATAATTTAAAATATATTTAAATTTAAATGTGATAAGTAAAACTGCTCTTAAATTATGTTGAAATGTATATTTAATTAACACTAGCAGAGTAATCAATATCACTGAGCAAATTTAAAATTTATGGAGCATATTTAATTATTTATAGTTTATACATTTGCGCATGTTAACCAGTTAAAGATGATGATCATTTATCTAACTGCTCTGATTCATTTTTTATAAATACGACACTTAACATTGATGAGTATGCGTTTTCCAAGGTGCATCATAAAAAAAATCACATAATTTAATTAAATTGTTAATAAATAGTGATAAACAGTTACTTAAGATATACAGAACATCTTTTTGACCCAGTGAGGTTGAGAGGGATACAGAGGCACCCCATGCTAAAAAAATCAAGAAACGTGGAAAAACTTTTCATTTGTAATCAATCATCCTCTATGTATCCTCCTGCCTGACTCTAGCCTTGGAACTGGTATTGTTATTTTCTACTTGCAATTTATTTTTCGTTTCAAACAATAATTTCTTAGACTTCATGTGGTATTAGGATGACTATGCACACTAGCTGGCAACCGAATGGTTAACACTCTTTCTTTCGTTCAACAGTTTGTGGGTTCGAATACCATTTCGGCATGGATGTTTGTAGTTGTTCGGAATTAAACTTTAAACCGTAGGTCCCGGTCTAATTAGTTCTTGTGTGCAAAAAATGACTGTTTAGTGACAAACAAACCAAACAATGTACAATGTCCTTTCGGCAAGCAGCTCAATTTCCAAATCCGAAATGTTTTCGTACAAACTGAGAAGAAAAAGTAAAAAATCATTCTGTTTAATAATGAGACACCACAAGATTAAAGATACAATAAATATATATGTGTATTATACCCTATAATTGAAAACACCAACGGAGGAGAGTTTGTTTTTGTTGCACATTGAACGTCAAAGAAATAAATACCAGAGTTTTTCTAATGTAAACTAAGAGAGTCTTCAAATCAGTAAGCAAAGAAAATGTTTTAAATATAAAGCAAGATCTCTTACAAAAGCACATTAGAAGGCAAGAACTATGAAAGTAATTTAATAAAAAAAAATGAAGTCAATTCAAGTAAACCAGAAGGTAAATGTTTGACAAAAAGAAAAATAAATAAAGACCAATTTTTGTGAATGCAAGATCCAAGAATAATAAAATCACAAACAAATTCACAAAAAGTTTAATTTTATTTATAAAAATTATTCTTCATGTGATTGTTAGAAATCTATGGCTCTTCAGAACATTCGGTACAAGCATATATTCCTAATTTTATAATTACTGAGATGTTTCATGTTTTACTGCTTTTATCTCTATGTTTTCATCTCTTTAAGCATTAATTTTGTTGTCTTATGAAATTCTTAATTTACGTTTCACTATTATCTTTGTTTATAAGGAAATATATTTCTTTCTAATTTATAGCAAAAATTTTTTTTATAAAACTTATTGTAATAAAACAGTCAATCCTTGAGTCTTATATCTGGTTAAGTACACTGGTTTATAGTCATTCATTCCCTATTTCTTTTATACATTTTATAATATTTTAATCAGTCCATCAAAACATTTCTAAAGACATATAAATTACTTTATGTACCATGAATATTAGCAGATATTTATGATTGAAACAATACAGTTACAAGTAAAATATACTGTAGTAAAACTAACACAACAAATAACTTATAGATTTTTAGAACTTCTTAAAAGTATGCGTTAAGTTCATTGACGAATTAAATTCATTCGTAAAACATAATTGACTGAAACTCTTGACACTTATTTTCTTTATACATTTTAATTTAATTGGTTTCCTACATTCCATGTTTTCACAGTATTTCCTAATACACTAAACTGAGAAGTCTAGTAATTATATTATATATTGTAATTGTTATTTTATTATATATACATTGCAAAATTTATGTTTTACTTCTTTGATAAAACATAATAATACTTCACTATGCATACATTTTTGTTATTTTTAATAAACTGAAGGAAACTATTTACTGAATTCTTAAGTTGTGGCTTACCGAATTTTTATTTTAACTTCATATCATTGAAAAAGATTTATTTTATAATTGCAATTTTATTTTTTAAAGTTCTTAAAGTTAAGCACTTACCGTTTCTTAACTAACTATTTTATATAAGAGAATCATTTCTTGCTTTTATAAATAAGGTTTTTTAATTATATTTTATCAATTTATTCAAAATTTGGGATATTACGGTCCTTACTTTTCATAATTATTTTTAATTATAAAAGTTTGTATCAAAAACAGAGATTTCTCTTTTAAGTATTAAATGAAAAGTGAACAGGTTTAACAAATAGTATAGCGAGTAAATAATAGGTCTGTTGTAATTAAAGAAATGAAAATGCATTTATAATTTCCATAATCTGAAGTTGGTGATCATTTTATGAATGAAATTTTATTCATATGAAATTATCTTAAATTTTAACAAATTTTCAATATAAAAATAATATATTCTTTTAGCGTAAAAATTGTAAATGTTTAATATAAATACAATTTAATATACTTTTAAAACAAAAGTGTTTTTATTATAAACTTTAAAGCTCTTTTTTTATGATATTTTAAAAACTGAAAAATTATAATACAAAATAACTTATGCAGGCATTCCAATCATATTTATTTATCTGCATTCACTTTTAATACATTTCAGTTATTTTTACTATATTTTACTCTTTCCTAATATTGTACAATAATAAGAAAATTTTTCGAATGATTTACTTTCATGATATCATTTAAATTGAAACATAATTTTAGTTTGCGTAAAATTAAAACTGAAACAATATAGATAACTTTTAATGCAAAAAATGTGTGAGCAAAATTCAGTTATAATGTATTGAAAATAGAAATTTATGTTCTTATAAGATAAAGGCATGAGTTTAAGTGAATAATAAAGAAGACCAAATTTGGAATAAAAATTTGAAAATATTTGAGTTCAACAAATTGCTTTCAAATCAGATGTCATTTTTAATATATAAACTGTATTTCATAATTCACATTGTATGCTAATCTAAACCCCTAAAGTGGATAGTGTTTTGGAATAAGATTACAGTGCAAACTTTTTACAATGATAAATAAGACATTTGATATATATTTTCCTACACAAAATTGATAGAAATTTAATTGATATTTTCTATTCACAATCAAAGCTAGTATGATAATGAGCATTACTAAGTTTTGATTTTTAGAACCTACATATCTAGTTATTAGATATCATATCATATCTAGTGATTAGATATCATATCATAGTCATCATATCTATCTATACATAATAACTAGATATGTATAGATAGATATCATATACATATCTAGTTATTAGTTTGAGATTTAATATATTTCTTGTAAAGTCAAGTAAGCTTATTACGCATATCTTAGAAGGCAAGGCTCAGAATGCTGGACATATTAAAAATATATACTTGCTTTCATTATATGTTACAAATTAAAAAATATTAGACACCTATTCTAAGTTTTCAAAAATAGACAGCGGTACATTTATGAACTTCCGTTTTGGTTAAAATATCTTATTTTTATCTTCAAATACATTTCTTTAAACTATATTTTAAATATATAATTAGCTTTATATTTCTCAGTTCTTTTTTATACAATCAGATTTTTTTTTCAAGATTTTGATAAACTTCTGTTTTGACACTTTGAAAATAAAAAATATAAAAAATCTTTAGTCTATTAAAAATCTAAATTTTGCCCACAGTAATTCATATTTTATAACAAAGCAGTTGATCTACTTCAAGAAATCTTTTCAATTGGCGAATTGGAGAAAAAGTGCAATTGTCATTATTTTCTCAGCTTTTCCGAGAAAATGTTACCTTGAATCAAATGTGACAGTAGTTGGACATTTCTTTTGGAGATCTGTTCATGTCAAGAACGAAAATATTTTCGCAAGAGTTTCCTTAAAGCTAATTTATATGTGATACATTTTTTCTTATTTGAAATGTTGTTGCAAGCTTTAAAAATATTCTAAATGGAGAAATAATACATTATTATTCTTGATGTATATTATTCATATTCGTCTATTAAAATTACATATTTAATTTATATTATCAAACAAATAAACAGTATCTAATTAAATGGCTTACTATGATTTTCATCAAACCGTGTTCTAACGCAAATAACAATATTTTTCTTTTCTTTCAATGCAAATAATATACTTGTATTGGATAGTATAATAAAAAAGGGAATTTCTACTTTTAAACAATAAGGATAAAGTGAATATTTTAGTATTAAACAAAAATATTTATAGAAATTTTCACTTTTTGAGTTATTCGATTTTAAGTTATTCCATGTAAATATGAACGCAATAAAAATATGCAAAATAACTAGAGTTGCAATATACAATAGAAATTTTAAAAAATAATTAGATTTTGCAGGAAAAAAAATAATTTTATACTTTAAAGTAATAGAAACTTTGTTTACATTTTCTATTGACAATATATTAATATATTAATAACAGCCTAATATATTAATAGTTTAAATTAATATATTACGAAACAGAAATTACCCATAGAGATGAAAACTGATTTCATTATTTTTATGACAGATCAAATGATTTTATAATTTCTTGTGATATATGTCTTACAAAGATTGCATACATATAATCTTAAAATTGTAAATTTAAACTTAAAGACATATTGATTTTAAAATTGACTAAACATTTCTTTTAAATCATCTTGAATCACGTATTATAAGTGTCTTTGTTGTAATTATTCTGTTGCATAATTTAATAATATTTGAAGTTTCTTTCGATATCTTTTCGAATTGCACTGCCTGTCAGATAAAATAAAATAGATTCTTGTTTAAAAAATGATATAATTTTTTTTAAAATTAGGTTAAAAATATTTATTTAACCTTAATCTTTTACTTTCATAGGCAAAAGAAATTTAAGCAAGCAATTGATAATCATGAATACCGCAAATTATTAAAACAATTTGTAGTACGCATAAACTTTATGTAACATATAACACCTAGTAATTATTAAGCATATAAAAATAAACATATATGAAAACAATTCTTACGTATTTTTCCCATAATTAGTTTGTTAAAAATATAAGAAATAATTGCATAATATATTTGGTGGTTTCTCCTATCAGTAATTATTAATTATGAATAAAATAATAACAATGAAAAACCTCAAGTTGTAAAATCTTCATTAATTATATTTATGGATAGGTAAATTTTGCTGAAAATAATAAATACATACGGTCTAACCTCATATATGCTAAATATGAAATTACTTTAAATATGAAATTACTAAGTTTTACTCACAGAAATATTGAAATTACTGAAATTTTAGATTACAAGTAACATTGTTTTAAACTTTATCTATGAAATTTTTGTTTGTGGCTCAGTTATACATTTAGTGGAAATGGAAATAATATTATCATTTTTTTATTTTAGTTATATTATATATATATATATATATATATATATATACTTTACCACTGTGATTTATTTTTGGCTTATACTGATTTACATGACTCTGGAAACTTTATATTAAAAATATTTCTAATTATAATTAAATGAATGCCTTAATCTCAAAACATAGTTTAGCAATAATACTAGGAACTCATTTACTTATAATTAAAGATAATAATTTTTCATAAAATTTTTATTAATTGTTGATTGATTTCTGTTGTAATGATATAAGAAAATTTTCTCCGTGATTTTATTACAGATTGTAAGAACGGGTTAATTTTATGAATAAATAAGCCTACTGACCATTTCTTTATGATTATCTGTCACTCCATTACTTGAATAATAAATATGAAAATGATTTAATACAATCAGTTACAGAAATGAAATTTTATAGATCTATATTTAAATTTGAAAAAATCAACATAATTATCAAATAAAATTAATATATTTAGATATTAAACGAAGTATATCTAATTTCCTTTTAAGTATTGATAATCACTTTTATTGAATAAACGTACAATATGCCCAAAAACTAGAACTGAAGAAAAGAAAATTTATAATTTTAATAAAATAAAATGCACAATTAATTAATTTATTGATCCATTCTGTGAGCATCATCATAAACCTGAAATAAAATGAACATTAATTGATTCTACCATTAAAATTGATCACAATATGTTTCATTAATTTAAACATTTTTATTCATTATAGAAATCTCTTCACATAAAATTTATGAATACGATTAACTGACTTGAATTCCTATATTTTGAAACATGAAAAATGTGTGTGTGTGTGTTGTGTGTGTGTGTGTGTGTTGTGTGTGTGTGTTGTGTGTGTGTGTGTGTGCTTCTATAATTTTTTACATATATTAGCATATGTGTGTGTGTGTGTGTGTGTGTGTGTGTGTGTGTTGTGTGTGTGTGTTGTGTGTGTGTGTGTGTGTGTGTGTGTGTGTGTGTGTGTTGTGAGTGTGTGTGTGTGCTTCTATATTTTTTTTACATATATTAGCATTTCCTCCTACTTTTAAGCATTTTATAAAACAGGATTGATTTTAAACTCATATAAATAAATGTTTTGAATTATGTTAATATGCTTCCCTTTTCTTGAACGTTAGAAGAAACAGAAATATAAAAAAATCTATTTTAATTTTTTTACTAAAATTAAAATAGATTTTTTTTTTGAAAAATTACAATCTTTGAAGCAAGCTCCTTATGCACACAGATTTCCTTCATATATATCATAACTGCTTCATTTTATACATAAATTTATTTTTATACTGCAGTTTATTTACATCATCAAATTATACCATGCATAAAAAATATAAAGTAATGAACGATGTCAAAATATTAATCTTTTTCATCAAAATTACCTACCCATTAAATTATTTTCCTTTTCATTCAAATATTTATAACGTACTTTAATAAAATTCCATTATTTCTTTTTTTATATCATGCATGAGCGTTCGCTTACAAAACTTTATATGATTTAATAGCTTAAATTTCGTTTGTCCATAGTATTTATAGGTATTTTGTAGGTAGATTATTGCGTTGTAGGCTATATTTTGTAGGTAGATTATTACATTGAATATTACACATTTGCCGTGACATTTTTACTCTGTCTTTTTTCCTATATAATTTCTAAAAAAGAACTAAAATTAATAATTGAAGTAAAAAAAAATAAAAAAACAGGAACAGAGAATTTTTAAAATTTAAAAACGGACTCTGGCAAAAGAAAACCATTATAGGTTACATATATTTTTGTTTCCTTTCAAATAATGCGATACAATTTTGTAAAAATAATTTTAATAATGATTTAAAAAAAAGAAACAACTGGTATATATCTAAGTTATTTCTGAAAATGAAAGAAAAGCTATATTTACAATATTACGAATACTATATTATAATTTTATTGCTTGTATTACAATTAGTTCTTCATATTTTATCTTATATTTATAATCAAATTTTAAAAATATCATAAGCAAATGAAAATGATTAATTTTATGATATTCCTATTTAGTGTATAAAATATTTTTTGTTGTGTCAAACTTAAAAACTTGTTTAAATTATAAATTGCTTAGAATCAATAAAATTATCAACTTCTTATTTTCAATACACTTCACAACATAATTAGCCATGTTATGCCATGTTATATATAAATATTGCCATGTTATTTACATTAATCGATATCCGAAGTATATAACATTATTTAAATACTTATTTTTGTTTTGTTACAGTCAACCTGATAATATATGGACTCTCAATATAGATTTTGATTTTATATTTTCTCTTTACATTTTAATGTTCTAGTTACATTCACATGGAAAGTCGCATTTGGTTCCAAACATTTGTGTAGCATTCAATTTATTTAAAAAGATAATAAGCTCCTTCACTTTTTGCTACATTTTATTTTATTAAATTTTACATGTAATTTGAGACCTGAATTAATAACCTTCATTTGCCTTATTAGGGGAAAAGAAATTCTAAGAAAAATAGCAAAAGTTTTAAGCAATAAACGAAAGAATACAATCAATTATTTTGAAAGAACTCGCAACAGAATATTGTATCAAATATCCACATTTTTTTTCTATTTTGTGGCTATTCTAAAAAAGTCCTCATTGTTATAAGCAATAACATAAGCAGCCAGGTATATAATTCAGGAAAAGAGGACTGAATTTAAATATTAATCAAGAGCAGGTCTCTGAAAATACAGTTATAAATAAATTTAAATGATCTCTTAATTTAAATTTTACTTAATTACTTAATTTTTAATTAAATTCCTTAAATTTTATTTCACTTTAAAAATATACTACTTTTTAATTTAGTTCATACATTTACAGTAATTCTTTTTGGATATAATTTGCCCAGTTTTAATATAGAAAAAAAGGTATGGAATTTTTTCCATTATTATTTTTAAGGAAATCGACAAACTTTTAAAAGAATATGAACAATAAAATCATATACATACATTTATATATGTATGTATATATATATATATATTTATATACATATATATACATACATATACATACATACATACATACATATATATATATATATATATATATATATATATATATATATATATTTATATATAAAATTACCAGTTATTAAAATTAATATTAAAATGATTTTCGTCTAAGAAATATGATTTACTGTGGCCGATGTGATTGTTTTATTGTTCGAAAAATGCAGGATATTTCTGAAAAGATAGGAACAATATTAACGATCTTTTAAATAAAACATATGTCATGAACAATTTTATAGAAATAGTCCATGAACTAAAATGAGAACTGCAATGTCTGACGAAAATATCCTATTAATAACGAGGATTTAAATTTTAAATTCTAAAATAGCGAACAAATTTTAAGAAATACATTTGAGGAATTACTTGAAGAACCGTTAGCCAAGAGGCTCATAGCACTGAAACAAAAAATATGATTAGCAGAAATTTAGAAATGACCAAGTGATATCATGAATATTTAAAATATTATGAATCTGTTATTCATATCGTACTAAGAGGAATATTTCATATGTAATTTGCTCCACCTAGTGTCAAGGCATGTTAACTCAGGTTATGTCTCTTAGAAAGTAAACATCCTTCTTTTGGTTAAATTAATGAAATGAAACAGTTATGCCTGAATAATTTCCCAAACCTTTCTGCAAAAGATCTAGTGACATAGTAATTCAGTGATAGTATACTGTTTTTTTGGATGAAAAGGACCAACTTTCAATTCAAGCTATTGTAGAATAATGGCAAATGTATGTTGTGTTTTCGAATTCTATATGATCGTCTATCTTGATATGAGCAAAAGAGTTTGCTTGCACAAAACTCCTATGCACACATCCTTCTTTAAGACATGTAAATAAAGCGTATTATCTATGGAAAGTCTACCAGATCTTTCTATTACAAAAATATTCTCTTTTTATTTCACTGATAATTTATGTGTGTTTTTCTAACAATATACCAGAATGTTTATATACAAGCGTGTGTAATGTGCATATGAATAAAATAAGTCTGCAGTAGTCATTGTGGGATAAAATATCAAAACAAAAGTATTTGATGCTCTCAAAGCAACATATACACATGTGTTTTAATCTAAAAAACAATTGATGAACAACTAAAAACAGTTTAGGCATGCTGCATTCGATTAAAAATATCAAGAAAACAAGAAAAGTCAATTGAAGTATTTTAATTAATCGGCGAACACTAAGAGTTATGTCTTGATATGAGTAGATAATTCGGATAAACAAAATTTTTGATGGAGGACGGTTCAAGGATTTTAGATGATACAAATTAAATTCTTTATGTCCTGAAGATTAAAATCTTTTAGATAGTCGCAGAAATTCACAACAAGCAAGAATTTAATTTCCGGATTGGAAGCTAGTTCAAATATTGAACACAATGGCAGTGATTCTATTCCTACTTTTTTTCGTAATTGGTTCCTCACATTTTCGTATAAAGTACAGTCTTGGAAAATATGATCTATGATTTCAGATTCACCGCATTGACAGCGATCTGTATGCCATAAGTTAAACCTAAATAGAATTAGTAGAAAAAGATTTTGTTTTAGTTCTGGCGAGCCTTACGTCTTACAGTCGGGATTTCGTTAATAGTCTGTGATTTTTGCTAGTAAAAGATGTAAGATTAGTAAACGTTTTATTATATTTGAAATTTTTCCAATGATTGAGTCTTTCCTTAAAGAAAAGTTTCCTAATATGAAGTTCTAGATCTTCAGAAGAAATGAATCGTACAGTTTATTGACTCACAGTTGCTGATTTTGCCAATGAATCAGCGATTTCATTGCCTGTAATCCCCCCTCGAGGGACCAAACTAACTGTGTTGACAAGTACCTTTGAGTAAATTCCAACATTTGGGCTCAAAACAGTTGAATAACAGTCGGTGATTACCTGGAACAAATGAAAAGAGCAGAGATGCAAGAAACAGAATCTGTGAAGATGGCATATTTTTTGGTTCATCGCAGATTTTAGAGACTGATATAAGAAGTGCAATAGCCTTGACCAAGAAGATATAGTTTATGGAATTAATTTTTCCAGTAATTGAAATACTATTTGCAACATTCACTATTGCAATACCCACATTTGATCCCTGTTTCGAAGCATAAGTAAAAATCAACATTTCTTCCTGTGATGATGACTCACAAACCTGGTAGAATAGCTTAAAAATTACATTTTTTGGCAATGATTTAGTCTAAAAAGGGAGACCCGAGGAAAATATGGAAATATTTGCTTACATTTCTAATCTGTCTGTTGGAGACTTTAATATGCATGAGGTATTCATTCCTTGTTGGTTGAGCCACCTTTTAACTTTAATGACCAGAGAAGGTTAACTAGATTGTAAGTCAGCATTTCACAAACACAAGAAGCACAAAGTGTTAATGATGACTTGCTTGAATTACGAATGTAAAAGTTTAAGGAGAGCATTTCATGTCTGGCGTGAAGAGAAATTACGCCTGATTTTTATAGAAGTATCATTATGGGAGCCCACTTAGGAAGACTTATGGCAATTTTTAAGGCAGTGTGATATACTTTCAAAGAGCTTGCGATCTGATGTGCATACTGATGAAAATATATGATGGCCTATATGATGGCCATAATCCACATTGAAGACAACAGCACGAGCACCCCATCTATTACTTGCGACACCTTTTAAAGCATTCAACATTTTTTATACTTTTTCTCTATTTTCATGAAAACAATGGTAGAAAGATAAATTATACGAAAAATGTAATCCAAACTTCGAATATTTTTACTCTAGAAAATTGAAGGATTTTTGATGAACTAGTTAAAATTAGGTTGTTGTACTTTTGATGAAAAGTTAATCACAGATAATTTTTGTTGGTCTATAGATAACTTCCACTCTTGACACCAGTTTTGTAATATTCCAAGTGCAGATGTTAGTTTCAGTTAAAATTTTCCCAAGTTAACGGATTCGTACATTAGAAATATATCATCTGCATACAGGAAGCATTAGATGGCGGAAGAAAGGATATCGTAGAACACTGTCATAAACACAGAGAGCGGGAAAGGTGATAACACGCCCCCGTGTGGAACTCTCCTGTATGAGGTGGCTGATAAAAAAGATTATTTCTTCACTTCATGAAAATAACGAGTTTTTATGAACTATTCGATTCACAAAGCAGCATTATTTTTGATGCTTGCTCGAAGTAATTTATAGATAATGCTGTCTGTCCAAACTGAATCATAGGCCTGTGAAATATCCATTGTATCCAAAACAACAAATTTTCTCGAGGACCCTATGTGAGGATGAATGAAGGATAAAATGTTGTCACAACCTCGATGTGGGAGAAATCCTTTATGATTAGGATAAAATTAAGATATGGCTGATATAAGGTCAATACATCTCTTTAAAATCAATCTTTCTATTTATTTACTCATGACACTAGTCAGAAACATAGGGTTGTACGACGCTACAAGATTGGACATCTTTCCCTGCTTTAAATTTGAAATAACAATGGAAGATTTCGATATTTCTGGTACGATACCTGTATGCCATGGTTTATTCATCAGGAAGAGGAGGTAGTCCAGGTTGGTAATACTAATGCCTTTTAAAATTTTTGCAGATATCAATAGACGAGTCTTTGCATTTTGCCAAAGCTTCATGCAGTTCAGACACAGTAAAGGGTTTATTCTGATAAAAAATCTTCATTTTTACTTAAATACAGTGTAATACCTTCTAAAACCGGCGGATGTATAGAAGTCAGTAAACATATTAGCTTTATGGTTAGGATTTGTCACTGGATTATTATTATATAATAGAAAAGACGCCAAAAAAGTGTTTTTTGCTCCACGAGATAACTGTATGTAGAATACCACCATAGGGGATGACATGTTCTGCCATTTTTGAAATTCATTAAGTTTATTTAGGAAAAGATTGTTAAATAAATCAATAGAATGGATATTAGAGATTTCATGATCAATATTGATGAATACAAAGAAATTTGACCACATGATTCATGACCTTCTCATTATATGGTGATCAATATCTTCAATAACTATTCTAATTTTATATGGCATCACTGCCAAAACAATCTGCGTGAACACCAGTATGACTTAGGTGATAAATGTCTGGTGAAACAAAAGTGAAAACAATGAGTGATAGTTTATGATGTGGACCGTAATGTGATGGAATATCAGCTTCAAAAGGCAGCAAAGCTCTTCCAGAATCCATTCCAGAAAATCATTTGCTTTTGTTGAATTGGAACAGCTTCTAAATGATGTATGTCTTGTATTGAAATCTTCTATCAAGATATAAGGAGGCTGAATTCATTGAATTATGCTATGAAACCACTCTGAAAAGAATCTGTCTGGTTGGAATATAAACTTTAATAATAAATTTTATAGTAGTCTCCACAGTAAACTTGAGATCTAAGTGTTCTCGGTCACCATCTGAGAAATAGATGGGAGAAAATTGCCTTGTTGCAATGCATTTATTTACTGCTAAGAGAAGACATCTTCTATCGATCGGGTATCCTCTCGTCATCTTACCTCGGTTATCTTATTCTCGCAATCACCACTATCTTACATTGCTTACCTCGGGTATTTTCTTTATCCTGACGAAAAATTATTTTGTTAAATAAAGATATCTTGTGTCAATTTTTTAACCAAACTTCTTGTATTGCAATAACATCTGCAGAATTGAAATAATGAAATTTCATGTATCGGTGCTTATTGAAAATTGATGCGATAATCATTCCATAAAATTAATGAAAATATGGAAAAAGTAACTATTATTGTGATTACAATTTGGCTTCTAAAGACTAATGTACCCAAGACTGTGTCATTGCGTATCATCTGTTAGGAAAGTGTATTGCTTCCTTTTCTAAGTTTTGCACTTTTAATTATTTCCAGCTGATCTTCCGAAGAATTACTAAAATTAAATGCAGTGTCTACAGGTAAAAGTAGATTGAATTAAATGTCACTATCACATGGGTTCGATGATTGTTTTTGGATTCCACTACTCTTCCTAATTTTCCTACTAGCAAGAGAAGACGAGTGACTTCTAGTTTCAAAAACTTTGTTGGCTGTTTCTTCAAATTTTAGGAAAATAACGTGAATAATGGCTTCTTCTTGGGTATGAATAGCTAAGATTTATTTTTGTTGACTGACACTTAAAATTTTGTAAGGATAGAGGTGAATATATCATTTAGCTTAGCATGAGTAATATATCATGGTTGATTAGAGTTAACAATTAGAAAAATTGGTTTTACAGATTTTAAATCATCATCTTGTTTCAATAAAATGTAGATGGTTTAAATTTTAAAAACTGAAATTCTTCTTCACGAGATGAACATGAAGGATCATCTGAAACGTGAGGTCTTTTGCAGTTAACACAATATGGGACATTAGTTGAACAAGGATCACTATTGTGATGTGAGCCACTGAGTTTGCACAAATCTAATTATAATTTATATTTTTATTGCATGTAAATTTAAAGCAAATTCCATATTGACGAAATTTATCCATAAAAAATCTCTACATTTACAATATATACAAACACTTTAATTTGAGAGGGAATGATGCCCGTAGACTTTTAACAAGATAGTTTCTGAAAGCTCTGATTATCTTTTTTTATTGTAGCATCTGATTTAAGATACAATAAGGCCGCTATTTTCAATTTCTAACGCTAGATTTTCTAAGCTTTCTTCCACAGATATAAACCGGATAATAAATTTCGTAGTGTACTGTTCAATTTGTATTTGGGGAGTTGAATTTAATATTGTTTTAATTCTACAAATTTCTGTTGCAGTTTTATGATCATTTATTTATTTGTAATTGTTTTTCGTTGCTGTAATGCCTGGTTTCTTCGATTCCGTTCTTGTTGGAAATGGCGTTTATCAGTAGAGAATTTAATTGTAAAGGCCTTTTAGGAACAGAAGCATATCCTGCTGTAAGACAAAAAAAAACTCTGTGAAATTACAAATTCCAGATCTGAAGCTAATTGTGTAGCTAAAGGAAAAGTGTCATCAAAGTCTAATACAAGATTTGATGAATTATTCAATATGTAATATTCACAATCAATAAAGGGTGTATGACCTTGTAAGTCAGTCATAGTGAATATACCAACGAGTGCGTACTTGAAAAAGTAATTTTAAATTAACATTAATGGAATTCTCGAATTCCTACAAACTTGAATAAATGAAATTAAATTGCCTGAATCCTTCTCAAAGCAAATAAAGTTCAAAGAAATAAGTACGTACCTCTAAAATTCTGCAGATATTTGTAGAATATTACTAAACACTAAATAAATCAGTTGTCAAATTTACTTGATAAGCAGAAAAAGAAACGAACGACAACAAACGAGAATGTCTATTGTTAACATACACCTCCAATCCTTGTGACTGCAACGACAAATGATTAATTTGTCGCTAGAACCACGGCTGTTGCTAATAATCATACAGTATTTATAAGACCCGCATCAAATTCGTCAATTATTGCGTTCGAACCAATATATGTTGGACTCTTAAGATCTGGATGTTTGTAGCCCTTTACTTTTGCTTTCTCATTATAACATTTCTTTTATCATATGGTCAATCAATGAAGCATGCACTGGTGCAGAATAATAAAAACACTTAAAATTTTAAATTAAATCAAAATGTATTATTATTCTATTTTATTAACACAGATTTGGTACACATATTCAAATGATATGGTCATAAATACAAAACTATGGGGAGTATAAATATATAAAAACAACTTATGCTGCTCATGTGTTTTTATTAAGATGTTCATAAATCTTGTTATAATTTTAAATTATTTAAAATTCATTAATAATTCCAGAGAACTAAAACATATTATTGAATTAAATTTCATAAATTTAGTTTAATTTTACATATTTCTTTTATTTTAAAAAAACCATCAAGTCTCTTGTTAACATGAAATTATAATTTATTTTTATTCAGATTCTTGCTATCATCTTTCAAACAAATAATACTGCTGTTTTCAAAAACTTTCCTTTCGAGCGAATTTTATCCATAATAATAAATAAACAATGCATTTCTTTGAATTTGGATATCCATGTTTTCCATTAAATTGGATACTGAATCTTTTTATGTTTTGGACTGCTTACAAATAATAATTTAAGCGAATATAAAAAGTATTAGGAAAAAGAAATATGATACTTTTTTCATTTGATAAGCATTTAATGCTTGGAATTCTTCCTTTTCTTTATGTGATCTTATTAATAAATTTAAGTTTCTTTATAATGCACCTCTGCTCGTTTACATTACCATATGTCGATAATGTAATGATGAAAATATTACATTTGATAAACATTCATATGTCGATAAAACAACCATATGTCGATAATGTAATGATGAAAATAGCAATCAATTTTGTTAATAACCAATTTATTCTGCTTGAAAAGAAAAACCTTAATTAAGTTGTGAACAAAAATATTTTTTCGCGATTTGCATATATAAACAATGAAATATTCAGAAGTGATTTAAATTATTATTTGTTATTTATCTGAAGAGAATACAATGTACTTTAAAATGAACACATTTTAAAGGGAACTTAATATATATATATATTTTCTATAAATTTTAATTTAAACATGTTTTTAAAATACTTCTTAAAGTATAGAAAGAAACATTTTATAATGAAGATACTATACAAAAAAGTAGTTTAATAATTAAAATATAGACATAAGTATATTTACTAAACTTTAATGATAAATTCTTTTATTTTAATTGTGTGTATACATGCTCATATATCAATTAAATATATTTTGAATGAATGTAAGGTTAACATTTTTCCACGGTATGAACTAAGTCTTGTAGAGATTGAACGTGGAAATTACTTTTAAAAGATTCTTGGAAATATCTGTCCCTAAAATAAATTTAACACTTTAAAAGTAAACTTATTATTCTCTTTTTATTTAGGAATTTTTGAACGAATTCATCTTCCAAAAATTGGAACTTATTTCACCATACAAATAATATAGTGTTTCCATAATTATTGTATATTTCCATCCTATTCGGAGGATATCTATTAATAGGCTCACAAAATAAACATTAAATTCCAAATATACATCCCTCACAAATATTTTACTCAGAAATTAAGGCACTCATTCAACATTTTTATTTCATAATTGTTGATAGTTAAATGATAATTTAAATGTGTTAAATTATAATTAAATATGATGGAAAATATCTAGGAACATAAGGAAATAATTTTTATACCAATATATATATATATATATATATATATATATATATATATATATATATATATATATATATATATGTATATACATATAATATATGTATATACATATATATATATATATATATATATATATATATATATATATATATATATATACATATATATATATATATATATATATATATATATATATATATATATATATATATATATATATATATATATATATATATATATATATATATATATATATATACCAATATATATATATATATATATATATATATATATAAGAAGATTCGAAAATGGGAAAAATGTTCTCTTATATTCTATATTTCTTTTTAAAATAAATTTTTTGCTATGCATATTGATAAACGAGTATTGTTTATCGAAATCAAAATCCTAATAATTTATTAAAATACTTGATATATTATTTTGTTTAATTAGCAGTCATAATGCATTCGTGAACTATATGGCAAAAGTACAGTTCAATTTCTTTTATGTACTTAAAATGACAATTTTAAAAATGTATTATAATTTTATGTAAGAAAATATTATGCTTTATCATGTATTAAGGAATTTTTTCAATGTTATATTAATTTGTTATAAAGTTTCCAGCAATAAATTTTTCACTAGATATATTAAAATATATTTGATATAAAATAAGAAAATTTAAAATAAATCTTATAGGACATTATGCAATGTTTCTCAATTTCTAAAGGTTAGTAAATATTTTTTAAATATAAAATTATTCTTATATATATATATATATATATATATATATATATAAATATATATATATATATATATATATATATATATATATATATATATATATATATATATATATATATATATATATATATATATATATATATATATATGTACTAATTTTTGTAAATATTGGCAGTAGATTTCTTACAACAGGTACACATAATAAATGAAATAATTATTTTTGTGAAATGAATTCAGAATCTTTTGTCTATAAGCATAAGTAGAATTTCAAAGAAATAGCTCAATTTACTTGTAGTCATGTAGTCATCGTTTGCTGTTGTTTAGCAATTAATATTTTGCTAATAATTAATATTTTGCAAAATATTAATTATTAATATTTTGCAATGGTATAATATATTTTGCAATGGAAAAATTGAAATGGTATATTCAACAAAAACAGGTATTTTTTGTAGGTATGATATCATGTTTCTGTAGTTTATATTCAAATGTTTTTTTTTTTGCTCAGACAATATATATTTAAACGATGTGTCACCCTTATAGATTTATTAATTATAACTTTACAGTTTTATTTAATTTAGAATTTGTTAAAATACATTCATTTGAAATAAACATTTAATTTTTGTTTAAGAATGATGCAAAGCTTTAGTAATGTTTGAAGAATTTTTCACATTCATTTGTGAAGCTGCAAATATATCATTAAACTGGTATTCTATTATTATTTTATTATATCAATCAATTAAAAAATATTTAATTTTAATTTTTTTGTTTTTTTAAAAGGACAATTCGAACTAACTTTAAAAGTAGAAACTCTTAGAGTTTTTAAAAAACAACTGATCACAATGAACTAACTTAAATGACGAATATTCAGGAAGTCTTATTGCACATATTCAATGTCTCTAATTAAAATATAGTTCAAATCTTCATAAGAGTTATAATATAATCAATTAGTCAAACTTAAAATATAATAAATTTAGCTAATTGGTTCCAAAAAAAATCGATGTGTATGAAAAATCATTAAATGGCTTAGATGATCATTCAAATTACAAAGTTGTTAGTAAATTGTAATCTAGTTATCTTGGTTTAAATATGCATACTTTTTTACAATTTATAGAGTAACTATTTTGTGGGTTTGCTGGATATAAGCTTTCTAAAATATAAGATAAATTTAATTTACTTAGAGTGAATGTAAATTACTCTAATTTTTGTATAACTGACTACTAATTGTTATTTCTCTCTCTCTCTCTCTCTATATATATATATATATATATTACATTAATATATCTTGATTTCACTGTAAAATTATCAATTAAAATACTTCTAAACTATTAATTTTTTTAAAAAATATTTTTTAAAAATTAGAAAAATATTTGGAAACGGTGGAACGCAATTATACGGAGGAACAACCTCTTATGGGCATCATGATTTTTAGCAGACAAAAACAGCAGTCATGAAGAATTTATAAGTTAATGAATAGTAAAATTTAATATGGTTTATGAAAATATATGTTTACCTACAACAGGGTTTTATAGAAATCATAAATTCAGTAAAAAACTTAAAGCACTGTTTAATGAATATCATTAATGCATGTCTGGTTTATAGAATATTATTAATGCATGTCTGGTTTATGGAATATTATTAATGCATATGTTTTCTAAGAGTTGATCTTTTACAAGAATATTGAATATATCAAAATTAATGTTCCCCAAAGTATAATTTTTAATTTAAAATTGGGTTTTCATCAGACGATTTGTTTGGAAACTACCTATACACAAATTCAACGACAATATTTGAAGATATTCTTAAAAAATATATCATGTGACATACAGAATTATTTCTTATTTTAAATGACATATATTTATTGAGATGAGTGTCGCATTTCTATTTTAAACCATCTAATTCCTTTTCAAAAAGGTATGCGTTTGAAAAATATTAAAAACTGGCAAAATTTTTCATTTAACATCATTTTTTTAAATTAATACTGAAAGTAAATTTCGATTATATGTGGTGCCACTGAATATTACTGAAGTTTAAAGATACCTGCGGAAGAATTGATGATAAAAGCTCTATGTTACTGCCAATAATTATTTTGTAAACATCAATTATTTGACTTTGAATTACTGACTTATTTTCCAATGTAAACTTTAGATTTTCTTTCGAACGTATTACACTTTACACCAACCTTCTCAAATTTTATATTAGAATGAGTTGGAAATAATAACTTCGTAATTAATTTTATACATAAATTCTTGGAACCGATACGACCGAAGCATGTGTTGTTTGTTCAAGTGTTAGCAGCTCATTAATGTTCATGTCAAGAGAGATATGTAAGCTTTAAGTGTGCTGACGAAAAAATCATTTCGTGCATGTTATGGCTGATTTGTTTGACATTTCCTCAACCTGTCAATGGTAAATTTTTATGTCAATACCATTTATTGTTGTTTTTATTTAGTGTCGCACATCTGTCTTGAAATCTAATCTTGTTGAATGTGTTTTGTTAACCATTGAAAGTCACAGCCTTCAGTAACATTTTCTTCTACGTATGTCATTGAAATACTTACTGAAAAATTGCTGATACTAATATAAACTATAAGATAAGTGAAATACACATATATCCAGAGTTAATATGTATTTAAGGAATAATCTGACTAATATTACAAATATATAATTTATTAAACAACTCAAAGAATATACAAACAGGACTATCAAGTCTTAGAATGTAAAATCAATATGACTGTCATAGAATTAACAGTCATTCTTCACCAATTTTCTGCATATCAATAGAAAATATAAAATTTTACACACCAATATTCTAAGTTAATTATTATATTATATTATTAATGTTTTACATGTTTTACAGTTAGCTTTAAATAGAGAATACCAATTTCAAGTTAGATATTTTATTAGAACAAAAAATATATATGTATTTTTTGTAGCATAATTTGCTTTTGTTTACAATGAACTGAACAGTGAATATTCACAGTTAGTGAACATGAAAATATTGAGTGTTTATTTCACAAAATTAAATATTGAAATTTGTTATGAAAAGTATTGTTTTTCTATTAAATATGGATATTAATTTCAATATAATGTGTTATTATTTATATTTATCCATTCAAGTAAATTTTATTAAAATGTGTGCTATATTTGTACAAGTTATAATGTCCAGTAATGAAAAATATCTATTTTTAAGTACATTCTCTTGGGTTGGATATATAATTAACTATTTCTAGTAACTTTTTGTTACAGTAAATAAAAAATGCTTTATCACTTAACTCATTATATAAGAATATATACCCTGTAGATTAAAAGTTAATGTTTCAATTAGCAATAATTTTATCATAAACATTTGAATAAATTTGTGTTATTTTAAATCATGTATTAAATGTAGAACGATTATTTAAACTTTTTTAAGAAATATAATGGTCATTTATCATCATAATAAAAAAGAACAAAATGAAATGAAGAAAACCTAAACAAAAGTGTTTTAATTAGGCAATGTTTCAGTTAAAAAGTTTTAAAAATCCTAAGTTAATGTTCCTGTTCTTTAATCAGCTGACTTTTCTTTGTAGTATCTTTTTGTACTGCATTATATAAGATACTGGACCCTAATTAAACTTATTTCTAGAAAAGAAATTTCATTTTTAAACTTTTTCTGAAGTGAAGTAACAGAAACAGTTGAATGAAATGTCGTACGGAAATGTATTCTGAAACATTAAAAATTCAAAAAGTACTGCAAAAGACATATTATTCTTTAATATTTTTTGTTTCAATGTAATCTTTTTAGTCATTAAAATTTCTGTAAAATGGTTTTGAATGTCAGAAAAATTTAAAAAAATAGCTGTTTATTATGTTTTTTAAGAGTTTAAAGCATTTTCTGAAATTATTTTCATAAGATTAAAAAATTTCTTAAAATATGTAATGTTTTTTTTTTAACAATATAAATATATTTTTAAAGTATTCTTAAATGCAAGAGCATCATATGACGATTGTTGTGCCTAATTTTTATATTTTATTCTTTTTGTGTGAATAAATGCAAATTAAACAAATAATTTGTTTGTATTTTGAGTAGAACTTTAATTCTTAAAAAATAAACAAATACTCAAATAAATGAAATTTCTGATAAATATGGTGAAGTATGTAAGGAAGTAATTTAAAGATTTATAGTTAATAAATCCTAAATCTTATTTCATACTTGTTATTACGCTTGAGATTAGTTACTAAAATTTTTTTATCACTCAAAACTGTATTTTAAAATATTTCCAGTATTTAATATTTCTTGTCTACGCTCACTCGTGTGTGGTTATGGGTTAAAATTATAACTTCCAGCAAAAAAGTATGAAGAAAAATTTATAGGATAAACATGCTTATTACCTTAATAGATTATAATATATAAAATGTTAACTGTAATTTTAAAGGAAATTTAAATCACATGTAATAAAGATTAACACTAAAATGTATCATTAGAATAAAAAAACATTTACGTAGATATTAAGGACATAATCATTTAAGTTAGCACATTATCATTCTCACGATAATAGGCTAACATGTAAATTTGCAATAGAATATAATCTGTTTACTCGTAGAATAGCACACAGCTGACTAATAAAGATATCATTTTCAGAAACAATTAAGAAGACCAAGGCTGGTAAAATACAACACAGAGAAGAAAATAATTCGATCAAAGTTCATGAAAAATAAATGATACTATTATTTACATCACTTATGGACATAATATGGTAATTTCGTCACTTTTTCTCTGAAATTTAATGTCTTTATGGATTGGAGTTATTGCATACAATGGGAAAGGTGATATATACCGGAAAAAATTACTTTAGTTGTTACATACGTATGCATATATTAATATGTTATAATTTTAGTCGACTTTTAAGAAAGTCATTTTATCGAATTTCAGCAAGAAAGAACATTTTGATAGCTGTTAAATTTAATTGAAAATTGTTTACTGAAAGAAGGATTCGAGAACTAGTCAAAGAGGCAGTGAAGACGAAAATGTTAAGAACTATTATATTCATTTTGTTAAATAATAACTACTATTATTTTACCTCCAGATATTTGTTATGATTTAATATGGAAACTGGAAGTAATTATTATAGATAATTAAGTCAAAAATCCTAAATCTTTGCCCAAAGCCTTAATTAATTCATTAGAAAATCAAGTATATGAAAATATTTTAAAAAATGGTAAATCAACATCTTTTAAATTTAGTAAAAATTTAGTTTTAGCTGGTGTTAACATTATAAGAGAATTAGCTGAAACTACTTTGTTAGCAAATTTAAGATATGTTGATTCATTACTTTTGTTCCGTCTCTTTCAAATTATACCAGCTATTATATTATAATAGATGGAAGAATTCGAAAGTTTTTATAAAATGATTAGTTTATTTAAATTTCAATTAAAAGTTTATATATTTCATGAATTATTTCTTCACATTTATAAAAACATTTACATTTTAAATTAAAGAAAATATTTTATTCAAGGTAGTAATTTAAATATATGTATTTATAATTAAAATCTTGAAAATACAGTAGATTTTGGATTTTGTAAGATATTTTAACATACTTTCTTACAATATAAAATAAAAAAAAAATCTTGCATTATGATGAAAATAATGAATAAATTGTAAGTTTCTTTCGTAATAAAAATACATAATGGCAATTATATTACATTTTTATTAAAGTGGGATTAACATCAAAATGTACAAAAAAAATGAACTAATTTAGAAAACAATTAGGATTAAATTATTTAATAAAGCTCAAAAAATATTATAAAATTGAGTTCTTTCTTTATGAACTGTTTTTAATCGCTGTTGTGAGAAAATAGTTTTATGGAAAAAATTCAAGTGCATGGCAATATGTAAATATTGATTAATATATAAATATCATGTAGTGAGCGTTATCAATCTATTGTGCTACCATCTTATACAATTATTAAATAATTTATAAATTATTAAATTTCATGTATCAAGAGAATGTGTTTCAAACATAGATCATTCAACTCAAAATATTTGAATGAAAGCACATCTGTAGCATATGCCAAAAAACTCATTTTCTATAATGAGATCAGACAGCTATCAAAATATATATATAAAAGTTTTAACATACACTTGATTAAAATTTAATCCCTTAAATTAAAATTTTAGCTATAAAATTTAGGAAGAATTTATATTATAATGTTTTTTACTTATAAAAATAGTAAAATAATTGCAAGAAATGAAATTAAAGAAATTTTACTAATTAAAATTCCATTATTAAAATTAAAAAAAAAAATTCATGCAAAAATGTTTGGAAAAATTCATCTGGTAGGTAATTAATAATTTCTACTTGTGAATTATTAAGTTTTAATTTCTAGCTTAATAGCATTTAAACAATTATTTCAAGAATAAATATCAGAAATTTTAGGAATTACTGTATATTTTATTAAATGACTTGCATAAAATTATGTAATTAAAGTGATTGAAATAGTTACTGTGATAATTTATTTCTAAATATTTTTATTTAAAAAAATTAGAAAGAAT
The DNA here is from genome assembly GCA_030067965.1 of Latrodectus elegans. Lineage (NCBI taxonomy): Eukaryota > Metazoa > Arthropoda > Arachnida > Araneae > Theridiidae > Latrodectus > Latrodectus elegans. The sequence goes on from CM057813.1 coordinate 38,473,846, forward strand.
ATGAAAGAATATATAAACGTAACTAATAATTTTTCAAAGTAATTTACCTAAAGTCGTATTTAATTTCCTAGTGAAAGTTTTCCTCATTAACAGCAGACATAGTTTTAACCATTCTCTTCTTAAAACGAGGTAAAAACCTTAATTATTCATGCAGTTTTTAAAGGCAACTGGGATGCTTTAAATAACTTAACAGAAGTGAATGCAAGTATCTATGATTTCTTGCAGTGTCATAAATTCATTAGGAACAAAGCCGTTAAAATATTCCAAAATTAGCCATTTTAATTAAAGTTTCTTTGAGAAACTGAAATTACATGCTATGCTGTTTTCGTTTCTTTCAACTTAAAATTAATTTATTCTTTTTCTCAGTATATATTCAAAACGTATAAGCAGGATTTACATTCTTTACTTAAAATAAGAACTTCCTTGACAGATAACATTTTTGTTTTTCTTAAAATTTATATTTATGAGCCTTGTGGGTGAAATAGTTCATGAAAAATAGCATAGTTTAAAACATTTAGGCTCAATTGGCTGGATCTTTTATTTACTTTTGGGAAGTGAAATATGTTTGTTTCAGATAAAAATTACAAGAACTGTTGCTAGCTATCTAATATATTATAATGAATTCTTTTAGAGCAAATTATTTCCTTTCACAGATTGTGTACAATATGTATTTCCTGGAAAACAAATTTATTGCCTCTAAATCTATGATTCCCAATTGTTATTTTCTAAAATTAATGAATTTATTATGTGACTTTATTACTTTATATGTTAAAAACTTGAAAATATTAAAGTCATACAAGCTTTTCATGTTTTAAAATCTTCTTTATGTAAAAGATATATTTTATCTACATCAAATAAACGATGAAATCTTATATCGGGCATAATATCATTTAAATATATAATTAAATATATAAATACCTACTAGAGATAAAATATTATAAATTATAAATACATACATTGCTTTTTAGTGGCTACATTTTTTAACACTAAGAATTAGTGTTATGTGTTTATAGTCAGTAATATTAGGTTGTAAGTTTCTCATATACTTAAGTTTTAATAACAGATTGTTTTTAAATTTTAAAATAATTATTTGAACGAAAAGTAAAAATAATATAAAAGGCGATATTTTGATCCTTTTTATATACTCCCTGGTACTTGGTAATAAGGGAATATATATGTCAAATAAGATCTCGTGTAAAAAAGATGGTTATTGAGAGGTACGCAAACCAAATCTCTTTACCATTTTTCTTATTATTTTATTCTTTAGGTCCATGAATTATCTCTTAACGTATATTTGCGAACATGTGAATTTTAATAAATATCACTATAAGAATCTGAAATTTGTAAAGAATTTCTGATTTATTCTGCGAAAAAGACAAATTTTTAGATATGTTCAAAATGGAATTTTTGAGTTTACATTTTTAGTAACGCACCATATATTTTTATTTCAAATAATATAAATGATAACCCTTTTGCCATTATACTGTTTTTTATCAACACTATAATGAAATAAAAATTATTTTTTTCATTATCATATAAAATAATGCGTATTATTAAAAGTTTCTCAAAAATAGTTAAATTTCATAGAGAAAAAAATCTATAAAAATTATATTCAATGATTGCTCGCAGGATTATATTTGATTTTTAAGAAATGCTTAAGCATTTCTGCATATTGAGGGATACGCTGTTTATATATTTTTTTTATCTTTTAATGTTAAAAAATATTTTAGTTATAAAATAGGAGCACTTCATTTTCTCTATTACAAAAATAAATTTTCAAATTAAATTTATTTGGTGTATTTTACGCCATTAATGGATTTTATTATGCTGGAAATCTTGCAGACTATAATTTAAATTATTAATTTTTACTTCCTAATTCTGAAAAAATATTCTGATGAACAGGAGTTTTTTAAAAAATGTTTCTTCAAAATAAATGGCACATATAACAGAAAAAGGCTTATTTTACTTAAAAATTTATTTCTAATCAAATTAAATATACTTATTTAGCAATAATATTAGAAAGTGGAATTTCTATAATTCAAACATTAAATTGGAAGAAATAGTACTATATTAAATACATATGCATGAGAAATAAGAATAGTACATGAAGATTTTGAAATTAAGCATTGTAGTATATATATATGTATGCGTACGTGCATAGCTAAGCATAATATTAGTATTAGAAATTTAATATTTACTGTACTACTTATTTATGTTTAGAGTTATACTTACAGTAAATAGGAATTATTTCGTATACTGTATTTAAGAGGAGTAAAATATATTTAACATGGGTTTTTGAAATATTTTTTCAATTATTGTTGCCGCCGGCCTAAGTCGACAATCACAGACGTTCTACGGTGGAAAGAAGATTCAAAAGGTACCGTTTTTTTATTTTTTATGACGTATTATCTCTATTGCTATATGGTGAAGAAAATATAAATGTTGAAAAATCACCATTATATATATATATATATATATATATATATATATATATATAGAAGATTTTGATATATAAAATTATTGACAGAAGTTACTACGAAAACAGTATCCAGTAAAATGTAAATTACATTGAGAATTGAGATATAAAATATTAAAATTTATTATCTGATTCAAATAGCTTAAAGTCAATGGCTTAAAGACCTTCTCAAAATACCTTTTTATAATTAGATGTAAAGAATAATATTATTGTAAAAAGAGATCTTTGAAGAAGGTCAATTTTCTAAAATTTATACGATTTATGATATTGGATGAGAGGTATTATGTAATACTGGATAGAAAATATTTTGATGTTGGATGTCACTATTAAAGCTCTAAAGTATTTCACATTTTAATGCAATTTTTACATTTCTTACGAATACCAGCAGCTGTATTAAATTAGCGTTTAATGTTTAACTAAAAATGGGAAGTCATTTAAGCCATTACGTTGTAAGAATATATTAAAATTATTATTAATATAGGGATTTAGTGTGTGTAATAAAATGCAGGATTTTCCTTCTTTTTACGAATATTCTGTTAGTTTGCTGGAGTAAATTCCTTATATTTTATTTCAAAACAACCATTTTTTTCATTCATTTTCATTTCAGTATCATGTATAAAGATTTTCTTAGAAAATTTGAACATTAAATTTATTATTATAGAATGTTTTTCAGTTCTTCAGAAGCATAGCTATTACACTAGTAAAATAATAATTTTTAACATTTTTTACAATGTATATTTTTGAAAAAAAAGATTAAACTGTCCTAAATTTCATGAGATTTTATAAACTTTTTACTAATATTTTTATAGTTAAATTTCAGCACCATAATATTGTACAGAATTTTCAAATTATATATTGACAGTAAAACAAATTAACTTGCACTTGAGTAGAATTTTATTTATACAAAAATTTTAAATCATCATTTATTCTAATTCGTGATTTTTTTATTAATGGATTTAAAAATAGTTAATGGCATTAACACTTTTGATGAGTTACACTTACATATACGGACATTAATTATTCATAATTTGTAATGACCAAATATTGGGATCTGCATGATGAGGTTTAACATTTCGAATTTTGAAATTGTTTTGTTGCAAATGACTACATTATGTTTTCCTTATTCATGTGCTCATGGTGATTTTATTTTAATTTCTATTTTAATAAGGGAAAATATATTACATGCTCTTTGATAATCATAAACATTAATATGGTCATTAATTTTAAATTCTAATCACATAGTTGTAAATGTTTCATGTATTCTTATGGTTTGTCACTTTTGATTACTCCGCCTGATTTGTGAGAATTATTTACTATGAATAATATATGCATCACACGTTTCCATAATTTATTAAGTAAAACATGTTTTGTTGCTGACAGTAGGCTTATGTACGTAATAAAACAAAAATAAATTAGCTTGAATACTTTGTTAAATTTTTTATAAGAAATAAAGTAAATTTCGTTATTATATTTTTGAAAAATGAATAGTAGTAAACTTAATTTTTGAACTTACATTACTATTAAAAATTGTCCAAAAAAATGGAAGGAAAGTATAAAATCAGAAAAGTAACTAGAATTAAAAAAAATAGGAATGGCTTATTTCTTACGCATGCATCATGTGCTTTGAAACGTTATAAAACGTTTATCAATAATTGAATACGTTGTTTTCTTTTTCAATAATGGATATGTAATTGTTGTTAATGAGAGGCTCAATTGCAAGCTTATGCTTAAAATATGCATATTTAGATGCATATTTACAAATACAAATTACTCAAATACGCACACAAGTGTGCAATACTAAAACAATTTAAAATTATGGACAATAATATTTATATAATTAACTTTAAGCATTTGATTATTTAAGTAAATTAACAATAGTATTCATTTTCATACTATTTAAGATTATTTTTTCATTACTATTTAGTAATATTAAAATATGATTACCAATCATTTTTCTTTCATTAATATATTTGGATATTAATTCTGTTTTTTTTAAGTGTTTTTATAGAATTTTATTCCTACACATTTTTTCATACAAAGTGTATGCAATTCTTTTCCATAGATTTTTGTGGGAATAAAAAGAAACAGTTAAAGAAATTTGAAAAGCTAAATGAAATAAATGTTAGAAGTTAAACGTTGACATCAATGCAACCTCACGTTGTATATTTCCTAAAGTTGTGTGCTGAATAATCAGGGTAGAGTTAAACATTAATAAAAGACCACAGAATTCCTAGATTTCTAAATGCTTATTTCACTGTTCACAAAGCTACACTCACTTCCAAAAGTTAAGCACAAAAATAAAAATGCTAAAAAAGTCAACGAATATTGCTTTAATCAGCACCAAATTCGGCAGAAAAGCAGCATATATATTTATGCCTAAAAAAATCAATAATTATGTACATAAAGGAAACAATATTAAAATTTTATAAATTATCAAAATATGACGTACTGGAGATTTATATAGAATTATGTATAAAGTGAAAATAAACATCATAAAATGTTAAAAAGGACATTAATAGGGTATGTGATCCCCCCTCATCTGTATATAAAGTTTACACCTTGTGACCATACTTTCAATTAGGTGGTTAATCACCGCAGAATTAAGCAATAGCCATTCTTTTTGTACAGCAATTTCCAGTTAAATAAGAGTCGCTAGAGGTAGGAAACATGAAGATACAGCATATTCCAGAACATCCCAAAGGAATTAAATGGGATTGAGGTTAGGCGAATAGGCTGGTCACGCCATACGCACAATCCCTTCACTCTCCAGGTAATCAGCGAAGGTGTCAGCTCTATAGGGACGTGCGTTATCATCCATTAAGGCAAAAGTAGAGCCAACTTCTGCAGCGTACAATCTCACAATGTGTTTAAGGACTTTATCTGGACAGACATCAGAGAATCCTGTTTAAGGATGTGCAGGTTGGAGCAGTATCCTAATGAAATCCTGCTACATCATAATGCTTCCGCCTCGGAATGCGTGATGTTGTGTGATATTTTGGGGCTAATTGTGTCGTGTTCCTTGTTCACGCCTTCTCCTTATACGTTTGTCATTTGGCTTCAGAGCAAATCTTGGCACATCAGTGAAAAAGATATTGCCGCCTTCAGACACAGTTCAATTGACATGTTTCCGGCACCACTTTAATCGTGCCCCTCTTGATTGAACGAATAGCCAAACACAAACTCGAGGTACCCGGGCGTACATTCCACTCATATGTAATTTTCGAAGTGCAGTAGCTGCAGATATCATCTTGCCAATGGGCGCAGTAGCCATAGATGCAACATGTGTGCAGGTCACTCTGCCATTACGGTTGGCTAAAATCGAAATATATCGATCTTCCGTGGGGTTTGTAACCTTTGGGCGATCGGCTAAGAACCTTCGGACAGCTGCCTGTGTGGTTTGGAATTGTTTCCATAAACGTGAAACAACAGAATGGTGAACGCCGAAGAAAAGAGGAACATCTGAGAACTGTCTTACTAGAATGCGCCCCACAACACGCCAGCGCTTAGAATCTTCCATTCGTGTTCTGGAATTCATAGAAACACGTATGTCTTGAAACAAATTGTACGAAAGTTTTAAACACCTTCTATCAGCACTTACAATCAATTTTTGTAACCCTTCATAAATCTGATTTCTTATAAGGCTATCTTATTTGCATATTTCTTGATATGAAAGCGCGTTTGGCTGTTACTTAACATATTTACATACTTCCTACCTCTGAGATGAATACCTCTGAGATGAATTGCATCCTCTTCAATTCTGATTTGCATCCGGAAATTAGCATTTTTCTCTTTATGCTTAATTTTCGGAAGTGAGTGTATTTAAAGTATTACCAGCTGTCATTCTTATAGGCACTTTGCTCGTTTAAGCATATGACTTGTCTTGTTTTCTCTAAATTATTTTTAACAAAATTTTACTTTTTAAAAATAAAGCAAACTAAATTCTTAAAGAATATAACATTTTCTTATTAGGGACTGTGAGAATAGTTATTTTTTATTTTATTGAAGTCATAACATCATTTTATTTTATATAAATAGTGTTTCGTATATAAAATTAATTTTAGCTTTTATTTTCTCAACAATTTGATATAAGATTTAAGAAAACAAATAATAAGAAATGAGAAAGTGCAATTTAAGGTATTAGAAAATGACAAAAATATGAAATATAAATATATTTGGCATCATTAACAGTACACAATCAATATTAAAATATTTTTTGAAGATTTGATAAATTCGGTTAGTTTTCTCAAAAGTGTATTTAAAAAACCTAGGTCAAAATATACTATATTTCTTCTTTATTGACTGGACAGACCCTTGTGAACTAAGGTCTTTTTCAGAATCATTTCCCATTCTGATCTTATTTTGGAAATATACCTCCAGCTTTTTACTTTTATAATTCCAAAATCCTCGTCGACACAGTCGGTCCATCTATGTTTGGGTCTTCCATTTGACCTGGTGCCGATTCCCTTAGAGAATGAAAAGCTCTTGATATTAAAGAAGCAGGATTACTTCTCCTCAGGTGCCCGGAAAATTTCATTTGTTTGATTTTTCAGCAGTTGATGATATCTGCCTCTCTTTACATTTTGTACAGTTCACTGTTGAATCTGTGGCTCCAAGTACCATTGATGTTCACTGCATCCCTAGTTTTTCTTAAAACGTTTCTTTCTTAAATAACCAGTCACTTTTCAATATTTTATCAATGACTTAATGTTTATACGCACAAAAACGTTGTTGATACTTTTTAGATTATTACTTTGATTGAAAAATAATATTTTTTATTAATTTAGCATGTATATTTATTATTTATAACGGTGCAACTTACTCTCAAATCACAAGCTAGTTTATAATAATGTGGCAACCTCTGTAAAACTATATCAAACAGACTCCATATTTAAAAGAAGATATGTGATTACTAATTACAATATCACCAAGTTCCTTTTTTTAAAATTTGAAATTTATCAAATTAATTTTATTTTGAATATGAAAATGAGTTTATTTGCTACCTGCCTTAAAAGCTTGCAGCTCTATGCGATCATATCATAAATGTTTTTCAAACAAACGTCAGGGTATTCTTCCACGAGTATTTCTTTAGATTTTTATCTTTTTAAAATATCTCTAATATCATTGCTATGTTTAATAATGAGAATCTTCAAAAAAATTTTGATTTCCTTTCAAAAAAAAATTTTTTGGACAATTGTAATTCATTTGTTTAAACTTGAATTTTAAATATTAGAATGTGTAAATTGTATTTGAATTCTGTAAAACTACATTTAAAATGTAAAATTGTACTATTGAGCATAATCAACATTATATTACACAAATCAAATATCATAGTAAAATATATGATGAATTAAAAATATAAAAAAATACGATTTTATTGCTTTGAATTCTTATTTTATTTTTTTTCTTTTATTGCATATTTAATGAAATTCGAGCAAAATTTGAAAATGTCAAATTAGAGCCTACCATAATCAAATAATTTCCTTACTTTCACGTCTTATTTATATTCTTAGAATTAAAAAGCTATTTAATTTTTAATTTCTTTTTAATGTTTCTTTATTTGGAAACGCAAATTGGCAAAATTAAAGTTCTCCTTTTAAGTAATGTTATTACAATCTTAGAAATATCTTATTAATAATTATGAATATTAATGATATTTATGTATCAGAGTTTATTGATCAATTTACATACTTACATTAGATAATTTGCAAAATAATTGTATCATTATATTGTTGTGTATCGAAATATACTATAATGTATATTATTATTTTTGAAGCTTTTTTGTGTTTAAGATACTAAGAAGAGATGAAATCTTTTATAAACAGATAACAATCATAATATATTTCTTCATTATGCTTTAAAGAGAGCTGTTTTCTGTACTTGTCTAGTCTAATAGTCATACCAATTATTTTTATTTATTTCAAATGAAACTGGAATTGTGCTTTCAACCTTAATGGGGTAGTATTTTCCCTATTACACAAGAGGGAATTAAAGCAATTGTGTTTTCACTTCAAGAGCAAGAGGTTGAAATCTATTAATGCACTCAAAATTACACACTAGTTCCTACTTAGATTACTATCATTAGAATCACAACTAAAAGCTGGTAAGCTCTTAAGTGATATAAAAAAAAAATATTTTGATATTTTACTCTTGAAAAATACAAACATCTAGCAAAATAAAACACATTTTTTGATAAAAATTCAATTAATATTAATCTTTTTCCTCTTACTCAAAGCAAAATTATATTTATTTTAAAACTACAATTTAAGTGTTAATTATTTGTAAATTCAAGAAAAGAGTTAATTCTTTATATATATATATATATATATATATATATATATATATATATATATATATATATATATATATATATATATATATATATATATATATATATATATATATATATATATATATATATATATATATATATATATATATATATATATATATATATATATATATATATATATATATATATATATATATATATATATATATATATATATATATATATATATATATATATATATATATATGTATATATATATATATATATATATATATATATATGATTATATGATATATATATATTTATATAATATATGATTGAAGTAATTTCAAGAAGTGGTTCATTATAAAATATAATCATTTAATCTATGTTTATTGAGTTGTTAGTTAGATGTTTGCTAGAAACCATGAAAATAAATGTTTATTCAAAAGCTATGTTACATATTTACATTCTTTCAAAATAAATTTTCTGATGTTATACAGAAATATTTATAGTTTACACAACAAATGTATATTGTCCATATTTTTGTTTTCTGTATAATTATTTTTCAAAAAAATATTCGTTTAAGGACTATAATATTTATCAAAAGCTATTATTGCTTTGCTGTTTCTGAAGTGCTTAAAGCTGCTTAGAAAATCTTTCTTCATATTTATTAGTGTTGTTTTCAAATATCAAATGTCAATATTATAAATTTGCTTTATCTAAAATATTTTAAAAACCATGGATAGTGAATTAGAGCTTCTCTTGTAAAATCTTCAACAAGAAGAGACAATGTGTTTACGAATATAATTACTCTTTCTAACATAGAAAAGTTGTTTCCTTTTTCTTATACCTTGCGAAGAAGTTCATTTAGATGAGGTGTGACATCCATTAAACTAAAATTTCTAGATCCACAGATAATCCGTTTTAATATACTATTTACAGAAGTATATGTGCAGAGTAAGTTTGAATGCTAGACAATTATGCCTAATATTTCGAGTACTAATAATTTTCCATTCAAAGATTAATATGAATTATTCTAATGAATAAATTGTTTATTCGTTTGTACAATTAAATTATTTGTAAAAATTAGAAATGATAAATGTAAAATCCAGCGTATTACATGCACTTTAAATAGATTTGTATTCACCATTAGAAATCTCCAAATGTAAAGAAAATGAAAGGATGATTTTTTAAAAATAAGTTTTAAGATTTATGAAAACAATATTACTTTTCTTCTAATCCCGAAATAATTAAAATATCTGCAGCAAAATATGTAATTGCTTTAATAATTAAAATTTAACAATTAAAAATGTTAAATTGTTGAAATTTTTAATGTATGGAAACATTGAATTTTAGAAAATTTTGGTATATATATCTATATCTTCTATCTATCTATCACTAGCAAAATAAATATCAACTAATTAAAAATTATCTGCATGCATTAGTATGATACAGTGTAATTTAAAATATTATCGTTTTTAAAATTTTTTGTAATACTTATTATTTTAGATATAAGTATGTATTCAAATAAATTATACTTTAGGTAGAGAAAAAGAGTCATAAATTTTAATGTAGAAAATACTTTTCTTTAAAACTATGTTTTGTAGGAAATATTTAAGGATTATTTTTATTCATCTAAATAAATAAAATGTTGCTTACATAAAAATATAATAAGACTATAAATGAATTAATGGAATCATCAGCAAAATTAACGTTCTTTATGTATTAAATTTTTATTGAAAAAGCTAAACATTAAAGTCTTTAGTTCATGTTTAGGATTCACGTTTATTAATTATATGAAATTTATAAAACATTTATGTAAATAATGCATTTACTTCATAGTATGCCTAAGCAAATTTCCTTTCCAAAAACATTTTATACCAGCTTTACTTTTAGCATGAATGTTTACTATTGTATTTATATTAATGATTATAAGATAAAGTTCTTATATGCAGATTTAAACAATTTTTTATTGGAAAAGATGATGAGTTAGTTATTTAAATATTTCTCGAATATAGATATTTACCTTTCATAAAAATGCTTTCTAAAAAGTGCTAAAATATTAACTATTTAGTTTGCAATATAATTGCATTTATTAATTTAAAATATTATAAAATATACTTGTTTGTATATATAAATATCTTCCTTTTAAAAAATGATAAATTTTACACATTAAAATATAACTAATATTTAATTGGAAGTAATTCGACATGGTTGATACTACTTTAAAGTTTAAATTATATGTAATTTATTTGCTTACTATAATAGGATACTTTTTCACAGAAATCCTTTATAGATTTCTTTCTTTTTTGAAAATATTTAAAGTCTTTAATTTCATACTTTTTCACAGAAAACCTTTATAGATTTCTTTGTTTTTTGAAAATATTAATTTTCTTTAATTTAAACTAAAAATAATATTATTATATGATGATTTGGAAAAACGTTATATATTATACCTGTAAAAGAAATAATAAAAAAGTGATTAATTTGCTTTTTCTTTAAATATTTGTATCGTTTCCAGAAAATTTATATATTTACAAAAAAAAAAATAATTACAACTTAACAGGTGTGTCGTTGTTAAAGAAAAGTTGACTTTTGAACAATATTTTATGAATTTTATATAAGTAAGGAACTATTTTTAAAACATTCATACAATCACATTTTTTCTATTCAAAATTATTACATTGTACAAACATAACCTGATTAAAACATGTATAAAACAATATGGAAATATTTTTTCTTATTTAAATCGAGGAATAGAAAACTTCATGGTTACAAAAACTTATTTTTTAAATTTCATTTCTGAATTTTTATAAAAAGAGACATGTAATTTCAGCTCTAATGTGCTGTTTTTTTATTTACAGTTTTTTAATTGAAATTTATATTTATAAATTGTCAAATTAGTTAAATTTTTAAGTATATTTTATTTATTAAAATTCATTTTAATCTTTCAAAGTAAAATTTAACCATTACAGTTAATCTATACAATCTTGTATTTTCTGCAAGAGTATAGTAATCCCAAAATTTTTATTTAAATAATTACTTTATTCAATTTCAAATGTAATATGGTTTAAATTACTGTTGTTCGTAAACATCAAATTTTATAAAAACGGTTGCAAAAAATATTCTGAAATCAAATGCAACTAGCATGAAAGATTTGGAAGTTAATTTTTGTATCTAATGATGTTGCTGATTATCTCAACTAATGGACGTATCATTTTCTTTTCCTTAGAGATGTTAAGGTAATTATTAAGTTCTCAAGAATAATGAAAGGGCTACTTTTCTCTATGACTCTACTGGGAATTACCAACAAGAAACATTTGTGTCTTAAAGGGGTGATCTCATTTCTGAAATCTATTAATATACTCAAAATTATACCCTGGTTGCTATTTAGATTACTATAATTTGAATCCCTCTTGAGCTTTAACAGTGTTTTATATAATCAATACTTAAATAAGAAAAGAGAACATTGCTAAATAAATGATCATATGTGTTTCTTTTCAAGTATAATTATATTAATCTAAAAGCAAACTCTTTTAAATTCTTATTAAAAAGATAGTAAAAGGCTTATGAAACAATTTTATTAAAAATATAATTCCTTAAACATGAGTAAATTAACACTAATAAAAGTTATTCAATTAATTAATCATTTTCATTAAACTATTTTTACCATTTCTTAAAAAACGAATATATTTTTTTTATTTTACTTTGTGAATTTAAAGCTGAGTTATAAATTATATTAATTGTTTAATTTAAAATTTTTCTATGTTTATTAAATTAATTGCCTACAGAAATTTCATATATTAATTGATTTCCTAATTTACACACATGTATTGTGTTGAATAGTGTTCACTGTTCTAAATAAATTGAAGTTACTCACTAATACTTAAAAACAACTATACATTTTTATACTAGTTTGTTAATTTTAAAATTATTTGTAAAGTGTGTTTTATACACATATTTTAGTTTATTAAAATATATTTGCATTCAGTTTAAAAAATAATTTTTAGACGGCGTTTAGAAATTTTGAGTAATTTAAAGGATATTGTAACTTTATATAAGAATTTTTTTAAAATATGTGATATCTAACATTAACATAATATTTTTTTATATTAAAGATAAACTGTGTGAAGTGCTATTTATTAAATAAATAACCTTAAAGTACTATTGACTATTAAATAAAATTTTTAGTATCATGAACTTCGCAGACAATTTATTTAACTAAATTTAAATTTATAATCAAAATGTAATTGTAATGCTATTGTTAAAATGTTTTAAAATATTATTGCAAGCTTCATTTAACAAGTTAATTTAATTAGAAACTGAAAACTATGAATTAATTTAACAATTTAAAAATAAATTATACATGTTTGTTAATGCAGTTAGAACTTAAAAAAATGAATTGTATTTATTAAAAGGTAATAATTCAGAATGCACAGAATAGTTTTACTTAAATCAGAATAACTGTATCTATAACGCTTTGTACAAAAGTTAAATATGAAGATTCATATATTTATTTATTACTACTAGAATATATACATTTACCCATAGTTCAATATAAACATTTTAAGACTTTGTTAAAGTGATATTTGTTAATCCTACTTGGAATTTCAGGTGTTACTTCATTATCATTTTTTTCTTATGTTATCACATATTTTTAACTTTTGAAGCTTTTAATGCTAAAATAATATAAAAATGCAATCTGTTAAAACAATCCTTTAAGGAAATTTATTTTTGTTCTGATCAGAAATTTAGTTTCTAATATATATATATATATATATATATATATATATATATATATATATATATATATATATATATATATATATATATATATATATATATATATATATATATATATATATATATATATATATATATATTATATTATATATTATATATATATATTATATATATATATGTATATATATATATATATATATATGTATGTATATATATATATATGTATATTCTTAGGATTATTATAATTTTATAAGCATATATTGATATTTTTTTTTAAATTTATCTCTTAGTTGATGTACAATGTATAAATCCCGTGAGCTAAATTTAGTTATATTTAGAACTGTGCCAATATGCGTCTGACTTCAAAAACTAAACAAGTATTGTGATTTCTTTCTTTCTCGAAACATTATATTATCACATTTCCAATTGTATCGCAGTCTAATTCATCACCAGTACTCTATTATAATCCAATAGAGGAGAAAAGAAATGTCATGTACAATATTCAGTTTTGCAACTAGCAGAATATATGCAAACCAATATATGCTAATTTTCACTGTCCCATAAGTTAAAATTCAAGAAGTAATTTATTTTACTAGAGAGTGAGTTGTTCATTAAAAATTATATTCTGGATTTAAGTGACTAGAAAAATACTATTATTTCATTTTTATGTGTATTCATAAAGTTGCAAATTTATTTTTAATTAAATATGTTTATGATACTCTAAATTCTGAATACGGAAAAATTCGACAACATTTCATAGAATTTTATTCAGAAAGGAACAAGCTTTTTAAATATTACTAAGATGTTTATGATGACTTTATTAATTTCATTTTATTTATATTTTCCAAATATAGTTTAATTTAAAAAGTATATACCCAAGAAAAATAATAATCAACCAATAAGAACTAGACATACAAGCCTGTGAAGCATCATATAACAATCTAATCAGAGAAATTATATCAGATGTCAAAATTTCAAAAAAAATCAAACTATAAATGAAGTGCTTACAAATATCAATGAAAAACTCCATTAAAAATAACTATAATTATTTCTATTTTAAATACGTTCTTGTTTAATAAGATTTTTACTTCGTAATCCAAAATTTCTCATAAATCATATTTCTTATTTTGTATTGCATATATTAAATTTTTTATTGGCATTTTGCAGAATTATATTAAGTTATTTAGTAATTCATACAAAATAATAATAAAAGTGAATCTTTATTATTCAAAGTAACCGTATAAACTATTTTAAGGACTAAAAATGAGTAAAAATATACACTAGTAAATTATTTATAATAAGTTTAATATAATATTTTTCAAAGTGAAAAAAGTGTACCAAAAATACAGAAATGTTACATTTAGGAACCTACTTTAAGCTCTAGAAAATAAAAATAATTTATTCATAACATTTAAGGAAAATTGTTTCTATCTAAAACCCATTATCATTTCCTCCTGACTGAAAACATTAATGATTAATTATTCAGGAAATAACAATATCTACTTAAAAATATTATTTCAATTTTGCAGTAACAAATTATATAGATAAACTAACGAATTGTTTTCAGATTTGATCTATATGTTTTTTAAAAATTTCAATGAATTATTTTCCATTTTAATGTAAATCTATGTATTTAGCATGCAGAATTTAGAAACTAGCATATGAATAATTTTATTAACAAAGTCTTAATGAAATATTTTCTTTTCGATATTTAATGCGGACTTCATAAATAAATATGAAATTCAAATGATTACAAGGTATAATCTGCGCCGTAGGTTTTAATTAATGAATCATTGTTTCTGAGAAAATTTAAATAAAATATCGCAGTGTGCTAATTGAAACAAAGTGCTCCAATAAATATTTGATTTTACTACATTCATTAATTTACTTCTAAAACTCATCACAATATTGCTTGGAGGATTAATTTAATGAATTTCTTCAAGTATTTCGTGAATAATATTAGAGTTATTAAGAAAAGAAGCTGTCATATTAATATAAAATTAAAGTTTTGAATAACTAAAAATTTTATCCATATTTTTGTTTTAAAGTTAAAGCAAAAAGTTCTTCAAATTATAAATCATCAATAATACTTAAAAATGACTTTTTATCAAATGAAAATTTTTTAAAAATATTTTTAGTTTCGAGTATATTAATTTATTTATTTATACATTGCCAGATCTGTTTTGAAACATTTTATAATCAGAGAATTGGATTACAAAATAAAGATGATCGCTTTTGTAAAAGTCTGAATACTCTCTAATTAATAATAATAAATGGAAATAAATTAACAGTGACATGCCGTGTAAAATTATATTTCCATTTTTAAATGTCATAGAATAAACACAAGTATTTCTGAGATTTACTATAACTGTGAAAGTCCATTTTAACTTTCAAGTAATTAGTACTTTAACCACTATTCTCAATCAAAATTTTATTTTTAAATATTTATAGCAGTATCATACAATATTATTATCATTGTATCTAACTACTTTCCCATTCACTTATAAATCTATGTATTTACTTATAGAATAAAGATGTATGCCATAAAAAATTTAACTTATCACAAATGTGATGGAAAATGCTCAAAGGCAATGGAAAAATGAAATAGCTATTAACCAGCTTATGAAAAAACACTTCAAATTATGTATTTATTTCGTTGGTTGTAAAATAAACGGTGAAAAATATACAAATAAACACATCAAACAGCAAACCGAAACAAAATATTTATTTACAATTCGTCAAGATATTCTCTTTATCCCCATGAGATTAAATAAAAGCTTTATAGTATTTAAATGATGAAATAAATTTTATTTAGTTATCCTTTCATAAATCTGAAATCTATTTGACGACATTCAAAGTATTTACTTTCCCAACAATTTTGAAAACTTTGATGTGTTATTTTTGCTTTAACATTGTTTTTTTTACCGTAGGGCCAATGTTTTATATTTCAGTTATTTTTTTCCAAAAAATTATTTATCCATTTTGGTTATTTTTCAATACAAGGAATAAATTTACTATAAACATATGATGAAAGGCAATAACTTTCCGTTTAATATTCTCCGGTTGAATTTTATTTTCTATTTCTACGTTTATGCACAAACGTTTTCTACGTTTATGCACAATGAATAATAATCATTATAAATTCTATTGATAATTTAAGAAAATTTCATTAAAAAGTTAATCAAATGAATTACATGAAATATAAGTTAATACTGTCGATGTAACAAAACAGTTCGTTTGATAAATTTATATTAACCAAGCATCTAGATTAATTTGCATGAATTAATTTCACAGTCATAAAATATTAGGATAGATTTAAGTAGCCTTTGTCTCTTTATATATCTGGAATATTTTGGGCCCTATTTTTGTCAGCATTATTTCCTGAATCTTTTAGTGAAGTAATAAACAATCTGATATGATACATATTTGGAAATATTCTCATCAATTATACAATGTATTATTATCATTATATAATGCACTGTAATTTCATATCAATATTTTACAGTAGAGAAATTTTAATGTGCTATGATCTTATATTATATATTGGCTTATTGATAATTAATGATACTGTTTTTCATTAAGAGATGATACACTTATAACAACACTAACAACTCCTGCAGCTGATACTCACAAAAATGGATATTGATTGCACTTAATTTAAGGAATTCAACATTTGAAGTGAATATTAATTAAATGGGATTCCATGTGAAAATAAATACATTTTTATCAACAACATATATTTAGTATAAGATTTTTTTAAACTTTGTCCATGTAAAATGGAGAAATTAAGTACATGTTTTATCTACAATTTTGTAAATTGATTCTTTTTATTTCTTTTGTCAATTTTTCAAATGTCACATTACTTTCAAATGTGGTTAACTAAAATTAAAACATGTGCATAAAATCATATTTGTAAAATTTTAAGCAATATGGTGGCCTACAGACTTACAAGAAGAACATTCAATGAATATGTGAGTATAAAGAATATGATCTTGATAACTTATTTATTTCCTAATTTTTTTCTGGAGTGTCTTTAGGAATATTTATTTTAACAAAATATATTTGAACATTTTATACCAAAACATTCTTTACCATAGTTACAATAATTATGTAATTTCATAAGACATTTAAATGAGCATAATCACTTTTGGGTTTATAACTTTAAAAGTTACTAAAATCAACAAGTAAATAACGAGAAATGCTAATATAATTTGGTATTAAAATAAAATTTTTATATTCTTAATATTTAGCGAAACAACTGAATTAGTGCATAATATTATTTATGAGAAAGTATCTTTTCTTTAATGACAAAAACAGACCTGTGTAAAGAAAATGCATTTCATATCGATATAAGTAAATATATAGCTAATATAGAATAAGTCAATAAATGTATTTAATTAGAAAAACTTAAAAGTAATAAAAGTGTTTTAGATACATTTTGATATACTATTCTGTGCATTTAATAACAGCATAAAGATTCATAAGTTCTTGTTTATTTTAAGTAAATTTATTGATTTTATTTTTATTTAAAAAATTGCGTTAATATTCAATAAATAATTGTTATTTCTTAGAAATTTATAATTCAGAATCGTAGGTTCATGATATTTATTAACAATGTAAACTTTAAGATATATGTAATTTCTTAAAATTTATTCCATGTGTTTTAAATGGTTTTCTGGTAGAATTGCAAAATACATTTCATAATTTTCATTGCAATTTGTTCAATAAAATGTTTAATATTCATAAAAACTATTTGCATTACCTAATATAACTTAATCAAATAAAATAACTGGAAAAATAAAATTTATAGTAAGAATTGTTGCTTTTTTGATTTCATAAATATTGATGAAACTTTGTGCGATATACAAAAGCAAATAAACCTCAACGTTAGAAAATAAGTGTCTTGTACTACCAGATATTTACTTTCTAACGTTGAGAAAATCTTAAATAAAATAAATAATCATTTTTAATTCATTTTTAAATGAATATAAAATAATCCTGACAATTATAAAATATTATGTATTATTTGAAGTCAACATATTTTATTTCACTCACTTAAAACTAGTTCTATTTAATATGTTAATAAAAACTGTTTTTATATTTTTTAGATATCTTTGAAATGGATAATATTTTTGAGTTTTTGATTACGTTTGTGGAGATTTTAAATTGCTGTAGATAAAAGAGACATAAAATACCTGCTTAAGATGTTTTTGAAGTGAGAAAATTATGGTCTAATTATTTTTCTATTTAAATTACACAATATATATATATATATATATATATATATATATATATATATATATATATATATACGTATTTATATGTGTGAGAAATACATTTAAAGTAACTGCACACATTTCTAAAATATTTAATTTCCTTACCTTAAAATTTCTAAATTTTCCTTGTTTAAAGTACCAATTTTCGTTAGTACTTTCAAATGTAGTAAATGTTATTAAAATTTAAGAAATTATAATTTAGTTTTCAAATATTTTTAGTTTTAATTTATACACAAATAATTGAGGAAAAGGAGAAGGAATAAAATACAATCATCTAACCACTTAAATTCATGCAAATAAATGGAAGATGACAATAATTAATTTGTATTATAACCAGTAATGTAATTTTGTTACTAGCACTAATAATGAAACCTCTTATTTAGCATTTTAAAAAATAATCTTTATTTATATTCTATTTTAATATATTTTAAATGAATACTTTATATTGTTTTGTATTGTATTTTTGTTCTAAATATTGCACATTTTCAAATGCTTTGTTGAAATTATATTATAAAAATCATTTTTAAATTATATATTTTAGAAATTTTTAGTGTGCACTGTTTCTTTTATACTTAATGTGTATTACTTATATATATTGTAAATGAATATGTTTGTAAATCGAATGATCAAAACCAAATAAATATTTTTTAGAAAGTTTTCAAAAATTCCATGTGTTTTTTCTAGAGGTTTGATCTGTTCTGTCTTATATTGACAGCCATTTAAATACTTGAGAGAAATCTGCTTTAAGCTTGAATAAAGTACTTCTAGATGCACTTTTTGAAATCATTTAGAGATGAATGTCGTGTCACTATGACAAAGAAAAATCATTCAGAATTGTTTTTTCAGAAAATACGACTTTATGCATAACTATGCATTTTAAGATTGCGAAGTTTTTTGTAGTGTATTTTATATATATTTTTTAAACACTTGGACAATAAGAGAATTATGTCTATATAATGCAAAAAAAAACTTTAAATAGTCTTGCATAATAAAAGAAAAATATATATTATAAACTAAGATAAAATATCAATAAGAATAACACAGTTTAATGTTTTTGTTTTCTTGTATGTTATTTAAGAATAATCTTGTATACATTGCTTAAATATTAAAATCGTTAATAATTTAATCATATTATTCCATTTTCTTTAGCAAATAAAAAATACAGACTAATATTTTAAAAATCACTACAATAAATATAAAAAAAATGCTATTGCACATAATCAAACTTGTATCGAGTAATAAATTCATAATGTTAAATAAATAAATCACTAATGTTATAATTAATAATATGCGTGATGAATTAATTTTTACTTATTTTATAACTGGTGAAATTATAGTTTGTAAATAATAGTTTCAATACAGGAATAAATTATTTAAACTAATTTGTGTAAAATACATTTCCTATTTCTAACAAAATCAATACAGTTATTATAAAGTTAGATGTAATTGTGCTTTTAGTAATGGAGTTTTTTTTCTAAAATGCTTATTAAGGAAAATGATATTTCACATTATTTCTTAACTTCAATTCATTTCAATTCGCTTAGAGAAATATAATTCTTCATTAGGGAATTCCGTCCCAACAGGCATACAGTCTACTATCGAAGCGATTGCAAGACTATTAATCTCCACTGTCTGAAAAACCTTATAACAGGGAAATAACTGGATATCCTGTCGGACCGGGATAACACAACCGTTCCGTCAACAGCATTCCAGATCGGACGAGTTATTCAACTACATTGCCCATTGTATGACTGAATCTCCTAAAGACGGTAAATTCGATACCGGAATAAACCAGATGCACCATTCCAACACCCTAAGGTGTAAACACATTCCCCGTGTTTATTTATGAAAACAAAAACCACATGGCTTAGCCAGGAAGCGAAGATAGGTTCTCACAGAGAGCGCCATTTTAAAAAGTGCAAGCTGGGGTCACGTACTTCACAAGTGAATTTTAAAAGATTTCAAGGAATTCCATAAGACATTCAATTCAGAATCAAAATTTTAATATTAGAGAATAAAAAATTATAAGATAGTATGCTGTCAATTAAGGATATATATGGAATGTGTATTCTAAAATTTTTTAAGGAATAAATAAAAATTGATAAACATGAAAATAAAAATTATTGAAGAAAGTGAATAATCAAAAGAAAAGTGATTTGAATTTTAATTCCACGTTTTCTAGTGTACTTTATAGCATACCAAACGTTTCATTGTTTTGAAAGAATTTTTTCTTGCTTTCTATAAAATGGCGATAGTTTATAAATAGTAGTTTTGGAAAAAAATTTTCAGTCTATTGTAATATTTGGTTTCAATCAGAAATTATAAACATACTCAATCACCTAATACATTTATTTAATTCCAAAATATTGAAAATTATATTTTCTTTCCAGTGGATTTCAAATGTATCGAAAATAATTGCAAGTTATAACTTGGAAAACATTCTATTATTTAAACCCTAACATTTCAATGAAATAATAGATATCGATCCATGGATTTAAAAATCATTTTCAATGAAAGACACTTTAGCACAAAGTATTATTAAAAATTTTAATGTTTTTTTCAGTTGACAAAAATTTAATCTGTAACATTTATATTTAATATTTCTGAACGTGAATATTATAAAGAGCATTTTTAGTAAAGGAGTTGAATATTGATTCAAAAAACATTTGCTTTTCTATTGACTATTTTGATGAAATTGATAAATAAATAAACTTAACGTTATTTTTTATTTCAAGTAAAACAGTTTTGAGTTCATATTTTATATATATATATTATTTTAATTGTATGTTCTTTTGAATAAAATGTAATGATACTAGAATTATAAAACAATTTTTATACCAAATATTTTATGCTTCGCAAATTACATTAACATGTGAATGAAACTGGAATATATTTGCTTTGTTGATTTTGGCATTATTATGCACTTTCTGAAAATAAATAAATGGCTTAAAAACAAAACAGCATAAAGGAATGCTTTGAATTTGTTGCATTACATATGTGCATTAAATTATACAGCATTTTATTTGAGACATGAGTAAATATAAATAATCAGAAATTAGTTTTAGCATTTGCTCATCTGCTTTAAAAGGTTTCTGTTCTTTTGCTGCTTTCCTGTGTAAATCTTTTTTTCATAACCAGAAAATTCGATTTAGAGAGTTTATACAAATTTCCCTTTCTAATTTGCTCTTTTTGGATTACATCCAAGAAAATAAAAAGGGTTTTTTTTCTTATTTAATAAGAACTTGATGTTCCTAATAATGTTTATAATTTGCTGGCACATTATCAAACAAAACTCCTTAACTGCTTTTTCCAAGTCATTTAACATTAATAAATATTTTGAAACAAGTTAAACACATTCAAATTTACTTAAAAGATGAACAAAATTCTTTATTTTCTTTTACATTACTCAAATAGGCATATTAATGAAATACTTAATATTTTTGTAAGAAAAATCATTAAGAAAATCATTAGAAAGCTTCTAATAAAAAGAAAAAATTTCATTTTAATGATTAATATATTATATCCTATTCAAATAAGCAAATGAAAATCTCAAAATATTTTTAATACAAAAAGTTACAGTTTATTTTTAAATATTTCAAGTATTCAATAAATTTTATTCAGAGTAATGAATTTTAGATATTTTTGATAGATTTATTTGACAAATATTCTTGAAAAAGAGGATTTCTGCACACAGCAATCTAGAAACATCGAAAAAAAATTTTCATGAGAAAATTTTAACTATTTATCTAAATTTAGTAGGGCATCTAATTAAGATATAGAATTTTTAAAAACGCATGCTTTTAAAATTTTAACTATTGATTTAGTTATTGCATAACAAACAATGCATTTAATATTATAAAAATTAAGAGAAGACACTTCATAATTTTTGTAGATGCTTATTCAACGATAATATTTCAAATTTTTAGAGGAAGGCTGTTGCAAAAATATTTTCTAGAATTTAGTACGGTGTTATAATAAATTCTCAGATCTTTCTTTCATAAGAAAGGAGAGCATCATTCTAAGTCTGAATAAAAAAGATATTTTTATTTTGGGGATGAATGTATTTTAAAATAGTTAATTTCATGATTACTCTAAAATTTTCTGAATGATGACAAGATATTGCATTTTTTCTTTATATTTCATAATCGCTTAGACGTTAAGAAAGGTGAATGGTAAAAATTAAATTTCTGCTATCATTTTTTTAAAACCATATGGTACTACAAAATATGCCAAGAATTTTTCTTGATACAATTAAGCTCGTATTATTCATAAATTAATGATTTTAGATCAATATTTTAAAAAATTTTAATAACTAATTAAGATATAGTTGAAAACATTCAAAGTAAAATAAAACAACAGTAAAATTCAATACAAAAATATTCATGAAGATGACATAAAGAAAATATGTATAGCAAATTATATAAAGATACTCGTATAAATAAAAAATTAAAATCATATTTGAATCATTTATAAAAGTAATTATGAAAAATGTGAAATTTCAATACGAAAATTTTCTAAAGAAAAAAGGTTATTTGGACATAAATGACGTATGCTTTTAAATGCAGCTTGAAAAGCTGTAGGTCTTATTTTAAAGATACGTAACTAAATTATACAAAGAATAGTAAAAACTGGAATACTGTTAACTTGAAAGTGTGCTACAAAGTTTTCTCCTAAAAATTTTATTTTGCTCTTTTATTATTGAATTTATAAATCCTTTAGCATATAGTTTTTTGATTTTAAAATAAATGAATAATTTATTTTTTAATAAAATAATTTCAATAATTTTTAATAAAATAATTAATTGATTTAAATAAGAGTTCTAAATAATTTATTTTTTAATAATTAGATGCGGTAGATTGGGATTACATCAACATTTAGTTTATTTAATTTATGTGGATGCAATTTGTTGCTAGTTTTTTAAGTTCCTTTGTGAGCTCTTATTTGATTATCAAACTTGCAAATAAATTTTTCAGACATCACTAATTAATGTTAATAACTCATAGTGATAATCTTTCAGTTCTATCCCCATTTCACCGAACATTTAACAGTATTCACACATTTTGTAGATTTATTTCACTGTCTTAATTTATTTCATATAAATTACAATACGTTTTCCTCTTTTCGTTTACTAAAAACAAACCTGATATGATTTAATTTTTATTTTTTAAAAATACGAAGTTTTTAATAAGATACATATCAGTGACTTTTATAATTCATTTTGGCAGTATGTGTTCATGAGATTTTCACAGTCATACTAATTTGAATCATTCTTCAATTATTAAAAGGTAATTTTAATTAAAGAAAATGTTTTTAAATTATTTAATTTAAGAAAATAATTTTATTTTGTAGTTCTTGTTAAGCATATCACTTTCAACCAAATTTGAACTAGAAGATTTAATCTACTGTTAACATTAGACAATAAAAATTTTAATACCCAATCAGCAATATTTTGAATTTAGAGATATCCTTCAAATTCGATTTCATAATAAAATCAATATTTATATTAATAACATTGAATTAATTTATTCAATTTCTTATATCGAGCTTTATTCTGAAATTTGAAAAAAGTTACAAAATTAATATTTATAAAAATAAGCCTGCACATTTTTATACTAGTGTTTAAAATTTAAGATTTTTGTCGTAACTCTACGAGAAATCATCTAAGAGACATAAAATTCAGTAATAAGTTCATTTAAACAATGATAAATGCATGCCTTTGATTCAAAATGAATACAATGCATACCATAGGAAATTAAACATAACATATTTAATTGAACACATAGTACCTGTTTACGTTGTTGTCTATCTAAGTGAAAGAACATCAATCAAACATTCTTTTGTTTTGAATATGCCCCCTTCCTTTTAATTGCAATACTTCCTTCACACCGTACCACAACATTTAATATCATATATTCCAATAATTTCTGAGGCAAATATGCCCATTCTTCAATCAGTATGCGTTTTATTTGCTGAGTGCTCCGCGAAGAGTGTAGTCAGGCCACATATATGTTTATCGAAGCATCTTACATGGATTACTTATGGCCACATTGCCCCTAACTTCTAAGGGCATTGTTCTCATTATAGGAAATTAGTGAGATCAAAACCTGGATTAAACGAAGATTCATCTTGTTCGCTAAAAGCGGATGGAGCAGATTAAATTAGTCCTGGTCGCATTAGAAGATCCCTTCTTCTAAGTTGAGAAGACTTCTACCCAGCTACAACGCAAAAACATGTTCTTTGGAAAGTAAATCAGAAGAGTATGCTGGCCAATCCATTTGCAAAAAATGTATTCATTTTCCAATTTAGGTCCGAGCACATTTGAAAAACTAAATCCCAGTGTGATCATGTATTACCATCCATAAAAGTGAAGTTCGCTATAGCAATCTCACATGGAGAAGAATCATTCCAAATAGAGATTACTGTTTACAGAAACTCTTTCAATTTAAAGTGAACATTAACACCTTTAAAACAGTGTCACAGTTCAATTATCTTAAAATAATCATTATCACAAATAATGATTTTACCGTAGAAACAACAAGAATTCCATGTCAAATAAATGCCATTATGCCTTCAAAAAGCAATTTAAATCTTGATTTATAAATTTAAAAACAAAAATTAACAACAGTTAAATACAAATTTAACCAATCCTGCTTTATAGAAGCAAAGATTGCCAAATTACTAAATTATATATAAAATAAAAAATTAACCTTTGAACGTAAAATCTTAAAAACTATTTTTGAAGCAACACATGAAAATTATTGTCAGAGATTATTATTTAAATTTGAAGTATATCAAAAGTACAAGTAACTCGATAGTTTTAAAATCATAAAATACAATAGATTATGATGGCTAGGGCATCTGTTCCGATCGGACTATGCAAACTCAGAAAAAAGCTAACTTTAACTTATCCCATGAAAAACAGAACACCAAGCAGACCACCAATTATCTGGTTTTATTCAGTCATATGAGACTTTAATCTCATAAATAAAGAAAACTAGAAGAGTCTTATAATAGATAAGATCAAACAGAAATGCCTGCCAGGGACGGTATTAGCATGTAACAGGATGTGGTAACTTGGATAAAGAACAAAGTTCTTTCTACTGAATAGAGTGTTCTTTGTAATGAACGCAAGAGCCTCTTTTCTAAAATTTCATAATTATCTTGCTGAAAAGAGCATTTTTGCTTTCGTTTTGTACATCAATTCAATTATATTTTATTTTAAAAGGAAAAAGTTACAATTAAAGCATGATTCTATTAAATGCTTGGAAAGTTTATCATATAAATCTTTCAAAAATATTAAACATAAATTAAAGATTTTGTTGATTTGATAATATTCATAATAAATTTAAAATTTTTGAAAATACAATACAGAAGGAGTTACCGAAAAGAGACAAAATTGGGAATATATATAAAAAGAGAACAACGAAAAACAATAAATGATGAGTAGATTGTAGTAATTTGAAATGATATGCGTAATAATGATCTAGAATATGGTCTGGAATGTAACTTATAGAACCACCACTAGCGCACGTAGTACAGTCTCAATGAGAATACGGAGAACGTCCAAAAGAATAATTACAACTCTGTCAAGCATTTGCCTAAGTGCGATTTCGGAAGGAAGCAGTGTCAGGGTCTGCAAATCCCCTTTGCATCCAGTCATTTTCCCAAAGGTGATCAGTAAGTGATAGATCTGGCGTGAACGGTAGCCACGGAAGCAGCTGTACGACTTGCAGAGCATCTTGGCTGTTGTGAGCGATCTGCGGTCTGACATTATCCTGATGATAAAATGCATTAGGATCGCTTGAATGTAGGAAGTGTCATCAGCAACAGAACATCACCTTCCTATAGTTAGGCTGTCATAATTCCTTGAATACAAACTAGATGTGATTAGGAATCTCATGCAATGGCACCCCAAAACTTCATGCCATGTTGTTACTCGGTGGGACGTTTCATTATTACAGCTAGATTGAATCTATTTCCACGTCGATGCCACACTCAAAATTAGCAATTATCACTGAAAATCTGAAGAGTTATTCATTTATGAAGACGATTCTGTACAACTCCGTCTTCCACTTCACTCTAATTTGAAACCGTTCCAGACGTTTGCGTCTAGGCTGTGGTATCAATGGCAGTCTTCTTAACGAGCACCATTAGTGGTAGGTCACTAGCAACCAATTGATGGCAAATGGTTCTGCTTGATATGGGAGCACCTATGGTGTCTTGCACATGCTTCAGAATTTCAGTAAACGTTTGTTGTGAGGCCACCACCTCCTCCCACGTAAGCTTTTATCCTCACTTGCTAATGTCACTGTGCTTGCACCGGCATCCTGCAAACGTTTCATAGTTTCTTGTTCCAAATATCTTCAAACATGTCAATAGTCACAGCCAGTGCACGATTGACATGTTTGAAGTGTATATCAGCTGCGATTGCGGTAAGCATCAATCTTTCCTTCTTAGTCCAATCACAATTCCCTTCCTTCATAAATTCGTCTGTCTGCTGGAACGGACTCAGTCAACGATGGCCTGGTATTCTCTGCAATTACAGCCATTCAAGAACAAACTCTCAGAGCTTATTTTCCAAGCAGCAATAACGGCACAAATATTCACTACTCTGCCGGTTTCTCACCTATATCTTATCTTACGTGCGCTGGTCAGCTTCAAATTTCACATCATTTGTATAACTCAGTAAAAGGGGAGTCTACGCTGAAACTTGCATAATTTTCTAGATATTATTTACTTGGTTTTCTGATATGAAAATTTCACATATAATAATGAAAATAGGCAGTAAATTTTATTTCCTATTACAATTAAAGTATTTTCTCACTTTCAATTTGTTTTAGATGCCTCCAAAAATTTCAATGAAAAGGAATATTGGTTTATATGAAATTCTATTTATAGATTTATTAATATATTCTTAAATTCTTATTAATTAATAACTTGATATTTCCTAATAAAATATTTTAAAATTTAAATATAATCAGATTTTTTATATAAAAGCAAATTACATTTTTAAAAATACGATCAAGCTTTTAACGCATAGTTGAAAGCTATGCTCCAATTAAGATCATTCTTATGTGATAAACAACTTGAAAATAGTTTGAGTTAAATGTAAACAATAAAAAAAGATCTATAAATATACTGCATTTTACTTTCATTCAATATTGTCAGTGATAGATTGTGACAAGTGTGTAAAGTGAATTTTTATTTATTCTTATCCATTACTCCTATTGCTTACACAGGAAAATAAATAGAATTGAATCTTACGCGAATTGAATTTATTTATGTCGTATAAGCAATTGGAAACTCTCATGGGAAGATCTGAAGAGTCTAAAATATTGCTGAGCACGAAAATATTTTTCCGTATTTTGTCTGTTTCCAATTTTATTTTTTACAATAAAAGTAGAAAAGACATCTAATTATAATTTACATTTAGAATTTTGTTCTTTACAAATACAATGACACTTAATAAAAAAATATACAAAACTTTAACTTTTAACTTATCCCGAAGCAATTTTACCATATATATATATATATATATATGTGTGTGTGTGTGTGTGTTCATTTAAGTGTTTAGTAAAAAAAAATTAAAACACTAATCAAAGTATATTTATAAAATATTTCATCGACATCATTATTTATTGTGAGATATAAAATCATCCTGCAACCATTGTGACATACCAAACCTTCCATTTTCTTTAGATCTAAAAAAAAAAAGATTATGAATCTAACTAGTACAATGAATGATGGGCATGAAAAACGCACATGAACAACATTATCTTTACAGATAAATCATGCTTCTATCTGATGATCGTAACGGATTTGGAGATACCTTGGTAACAGGTACTTAAAGCTGCATTATTCCTAATAATACTGTTTTTGCACCCGATATCATGATTTGATATGCTATTGGATGTTATTCCCGCATCCCACAAGAATATAGTACTTGAACACTGAACAATTCGCTACACATTTTTAAGCATATAGTTCCATACCTAACTTAAATATTCACCTTAAGTGAAATTCAGCACATATTGAATGATATTTTGAATAATTTTTAGCCATATCAGATTAAATTACATAACTGTGTTATTTGTTAGACAGACCAATTGCTAATTAAAAACCTAGAGTCAGTGTGTAAACAGCAGCCGCTGCAACGGGATAGCTTACTTAAATCTACAGCAAATCGAATTTTGCAATATGTGGAAGCCACAAATACTTTGATACCCCCAAAATATAACCAAAGCCTCTAAGTGTGTATTCAGAAGCATTTTGCAGTAGTTACTGCTAAGGATCATTGCTACAATAAGTATTAAATTTGTCAATATCCATACTGCAGCACTATATATATATATATATATATATATATATATATATATGGTTCCTCAAAAGCATTTGTCACAAATATGAAACCGACAGGCAAAGTGATCTGTATTAAATTGATTTCATATGGAATTTTGCATAAGAAATATCCAGATAGAACTTTATTACTTCATGTTGAACTACGGGGTAGAACATATTTCTACCTTGATCATTATTTTTACACAAAGTGTTTAAGAAACATCTTTCTTTAAAGGATGCGACATATAGTGACAAGAATTCCATGCACAGGCTTAAGTAAGGAAATGAATCGACTGTACGACGATTATGTATAGAGTGATTTCCATGTATGAATAAACCGCATTGTAAATATTCATGGATGTTTACCATTTACATATGTAAGGACGTAAATCACATTATGCTTCTAAAAGAGATACAAGCAAAAGATAGTAATTAAGAGATCTTTCAAAAAGATATATTTAACTGTTAGACAAACATTACAGGCTTTTTAGTCTACAATGTGTGTGTGTGTTTTACTTACCTATTACTTTATGTTCATCTAAGACTTTACCATAGTACAAGTCCAAACACATTCCGGGATATAGCAGGACTTAATGATTAACTTTTTACTTGTTTTTTTTGGCGGGGGTAGGGAGTCATATAAATATATTTTACGAATATTTCAGCGTTATTTTTCCTTGCTGCAAGCATTTCAATTATTCCTTAACTTATTGTCTAATTTTGGAAAAATTACTAAACACACTTTAATAAAAATGGTATTTGAGAACTTGAAAACAAGCAAAAAATAACTAAACAAACAAATAAATAAAATATAAAAATATTCATAAAAGAAAATATTTTATGATATTTTTAACCCAAATAATTAAATTTAATAATTTATTTCAATACCCAATTATATGCGTTAAGAAAAAATAATATTTTGCCTTATATGTTTGTTATAATAGGTTTTAAAGAAAGTCTGGAAAACCTAATTAATTTAAATTTCTGACCAATTTTTTTTAATTACATTTCATTGGTTTAATTAATTTTTCGTACTTCTTCTTAATGAATATTCCAGTTTTATTATAAAAAATTCAAATCAAAATAATGAACCTCATTAGTGACTGAAAAATTTTTGCTTTAATCCATCGTAATAAAATATTTTTTAATTTAATTCGTATTTTTAATTAAATTCACATTTTGAGATAGTATCACTTTTTTATTTTAATATAAAAATTCTGAGATATATGCTATTTATTTGAAACAACGTTTAGTATATTTTAAAATTATTAAATATGTTATTTTTAACAAGAAGATATATAATTATACATTTTCTCTTTTATAGTTTGTTTATAGCAAAAAATGAACATTTCACTCAGTATTACACATGCAAAATTTGCAGCTGTGAATTATACTTTCAGCAAAATGAATTACTAATTATCAATTAGAAAACAATTTTAATTTTGTGGTGAAGAGAAAACAATATGAGTAAAATGTTTTTAATTATAATTGTTATTTAAATGAAATGAAATATTAAGAAATATAGAAAAGAAATCTTAGTACAACAATATTACAAAGAATAATATCTCAAATATCTCAAAAAATACAATTAGTTAAAAAAAATCCTGTAAAGATATGATGAGAAAGCAAAATTAGGAAAGAAATGCATATCAGATAATAAACATATGATTTTACTAAAAATAGGAATATTTTTTTGCACTGAGTAATTAAATATCCATATATCCCTGTCAATTTTATAAAATATACGCTTCAATGTGTTGTTCTAATTACATACCTTCTATACTACTAACAAATTTATAAATAAAAAGCTGATGATTATTTATAAATTATATTATTACAATTTGAAAAGGGAAGGAAAAAAACTGACTTAATGCAATATTATTAATAGTTTATACTAATACAAAGAAAAGCAATTTCATAGTAAGATGAAATCAGACGTAAATACCTCACTCCAAATGTAAATCTAAATTAAATAGGATAACATAAACGCTCTGTTTCAAGTTATAAAATAAATAATTAGTTTTGAAAATCTTACACAAATTTACCTTCCTTATATTTCCACTTATTAAATAAAATATATTAAGTATCAAAATACTGTAAATATTACTCCCGGTTAATATATAAAAGAGAATTTATATAGAATATTTAAATATACTTTCTGATAAAAAACATTCATACTAATAGTAATGCATTTAAAATTTAGTTTTGTTTTCTAACAGGCATTTCACATTATGTTTAAGATACTTATTTAAAAATATTCTATTTCCTTATTTTACATTTCAAATGTAAATATTTATGAATAGATTAAGTGCCTTTTAGACGTATTTCTCATTGTAAATATATACAATGTTCACGGAAATTGCGGAAGAAAAATTGAATTTATCCATTCTAAAGATGAAACTTGTTTATGGCATGCAAGCAAAGCTCCCCAGGGAGGACAAAAGCAAGAATTGTGAAAGATTTTTAAGGAAAGAAAATATCTTTCAGCGATTCTTACATCAATGCTCTCTGTAGAGACGTAAAAGAAGAAAATATAAATCGAATTACACATCAGAATTTTTAGGGAAACAGGAAAAATGTCCAATATTCTCAGTAGTGTGTTATTTTTTAATGTATACTGATATCTTAATATTAAATAAAAGATTAACAAGAAAATGCCAAGAGGACAAAAATAGAGAAATAGATATTCTTAACAAAACTGATACATTGCAAAGTATTTCTCATTTACTTATGTACGTACAAATTAAAATACTAGAGTCTATTCATATTTTTGAATTTTTAATTTCATTGTTTCTCTTTGATTAAAATCAAAATAGCAGACTTATTGAAAAAAATGTACTTTTCATTTATAAAACAACTGCAAATAATAAAATTCTGAAATAGCAATATTTTGAAATCTTTAATCTTTGGAATTTCAATTCAGATTTTTTAAACACAGACAGATTTTTAAACAACAGTTAAAACAGATTTTTTTCAGACTTTCAATAATTATTCAAGATAAAATCTTCATCCACCTAAGTTATTCAAGTTTTTATCATTAATTGCGTTACCATTTTATATTCATTGTTCATTGTCACAATTCGAAATTCCTTACGATATTTATATAAATATTTGAAAAAAATATTATATTTTTAAGTAATATTATAAATAAATAAATATATATATATACACACACACTAATGTGCAGAAATTAAGGACAAAATGGAAAAATTAACATAACAGCGGAACAAACAGGTAGATCGGACTGAAAGACAAATCAGAAGATTGACTACGGTCAGGTACGCAAGGGCATACTCAAATTATGCAACATGACGTAAAGGGGGAATGTCCGAGGGGTGTAAAGCAGGCTGGTGGTGTACGCTTTTGCATGGCGTATATCAGTTTAAACGACGTAGAGCTGCTTAATCAGTGTGAAATAATGAATAGACAACCTCGTAGACGATATCTAGATGACTTTACTCAAAGTCAAAACATTGGGAAGATTGAGGAAGGTCGCAGTGTGACAAGTGTGGCTGCGCTGTTTGGAATCTCTTACATGTTTCACAAGTCAAGAGAGCATTTCAAATTACAAGAACAGCTGTCCGAAGGTTCAGCAGTGGTCATTCCATCAGCAACTACGGCAGTTAACGACCGGTATATGATCCTACATGCAAGAAGTAACAGGTGGCAGATAACTAGAGAAATCGCAAGACACCTCCAACAGACGACTGGATGACCGATATCACGGTTTACAGTTGCCAGGAGGCTGCACAATGGTGGCCTATTCGCACGACGACCAGTACATTTTGTACCATTAACGTCTGCCAACCGGAGAAGGCACTTTGTGTGGTGCCACGAACACCAGAACTGGACGGATCAGCAATGGGATTAAGGACAAAATGGAAAAATTAAGGACAAAATGGAAATTAAGGACAAAATGGAAATTAAGGACAAAAGGGATTAAGGACAAAATGGAAATTAAGGACAAAATGGAAAAATTAGCATAACAGCGGAACAAGCAGGTAGATCGGACTGAAAGACCTATCAGAAAATCAACTACGGTCAGGTACGAAAATATAAATCGAATTACACATCAGAATTTTTAGGGAAACAGGAAAAATGTCCAATATTCTCAGTAGTGTGTTGTTTTTTTAATGTATACTGATATCTTAATATTAAATAAAAGATTAACAAGAAAATGCCAAGAGGACAAAAATAGAGAAATAGATATTGTTAACAAAACTGATACATTGCACACAATAACCCCTTTTACATCGTCGGAGGAGACCGTTTTCGATGTCGCGATATTCTCGTTTGTGTAGGCATAATACCGTACTGGATTTCAGGTCATCCAAGGAAGTTCATTCACCGGGTCCCGTCATTGTAATGATATTCTCCTTCCTTATTTGCGACTTTTTAGAGGTGCTACAGGTACCCAGTTCCCTTTTATGGACAATACTCCACCTCATCGTACAGAGGCTGTCGCAGAGTTGTTGGAAAGTAAGGATATTGAACGCATGGATTGGTAGCAGTACCTTTGCAACTTATTGGTAATTTCATACTCAGTATGAACAGACGATGTCAATCCTGCCCAGTAGTCAGGGGAGATCATATCCCGTACTGAAAGCTGGATGTTTCTTACGAAAGAGCTGTCACATGGATGTTTCGGCCATCTTTGTCATTTTGATCCATGCTCATTTTTCAATAAAGTTCCTTTTTAATTGCATTTGGAACTTTTTGGATTGTATTTTTACTTTTTTTCCATATTTTTACATCTAGAGGATGTTCTGGTATGATATTTATCGATTTGGATCACTGCTGAACAGATTATATATATATATATATATATATATATATATATATATATATATATATATATATATATATATATATATATATATATATATATATATATATTAAATATTATACAAATATTCATATTTATCTCTTAAGTAATTTAAGAAATTTCGAATTTATTAATGTTTTACAACATCATTAGGTGGTTTCTACAATGTAATCACACGAAACAAACTGAAATTTCTATATATGTGTATGTATTTTGCTGACGTGCTAGCAATTTCTTTATTAATTTTAAAATATTTTTGTAGTCGTGTTTTTAATCAAATTTTTTGAACACGTATTTCTCTTTAAAATAAATCCCATGCAGCCATATTTCCCATTACAGTTTATCCCGTATGTATGAAATAATTATTTAAAATACATTGTGTATAACAATTTATGTTTAGTTAGTTTAATTATATGCTAGTTAGTAGAAAATAATTATAGCTTTCATTAATTCTTCACTCATAACCAACACTAATTATAAAGCTTTTCAGGTATATGAGATGTTATTTCTTATATGACAGACATTTTCTAAGTATTTTTTACCTTCTATATTCTCAGAAAACTGCATTCTCGGATTGTTCTTTTGTTTTTCATTACGTATGTCTGGAATTAATTAAAGGCAAGTGAATAAAAATTTGAGAACAAAAACAAAATTATGCATTCAGAGTGATATTTTCTGTAAAATTTATTCTGTTTTAACAAAGCCTTTACAAAAATATATCCACTGTTGTCAGATTATGTTTTAAGAAATACTCCCTAGACATTTTTAAATAAAATATGATAATTTCTTCATTAGATGTTGATAAGATTTTCTTCGTTTTAACTAATTTTATAAGTATTTTATTTTCATAGAAGTGTTAGACTTCCTTTTAATATAAAAAATAATTACATTTAAAAAACTTTCTTTTTATTTTCCTTATTTATCGTTATATGTTATTAAGATGAAATCCTGAAAGAATTTTTCTTTGTTAAAGTAAGAGAAACATTTTATTATTAATTTGAGGATTTTATGAAAGTTTTTATAACTTTTGAGTCCGAAATACATCAACTCAGATGAATGCAACAGTTTTTCTTCACTTTAGTTGTATATAAAATAAATTTTCATACGTAGATATTGATAAAAGTCATTTTTCTCTGAGTGACATTTGATTTAAGTATGTTTATTGTAGCAAAATTAAATATATTTGATGAATTTATTTATGAAAATTAATTCTAGAGCTTACAATTACATCTGTCACATTCTTTGCCTAAGGATAACTGGAGAACGTATTTTGTTAGTGTAATAAATTCTCTAAATACGTCTTTGTTTATTTTCAGAAAAAAAATGTAAGTAATTTAAAAAGAGTATGCTATTTATTACTCACAAATGACCAGGAGGAATCAGAAACTTTATATTTACTATGATTAGAAAATTGTTTGTTTTATTAAATAAAGCAAACGTTTGTCCCACACTTCTAATTTTTCTGCATATAATTTTGTAAAAGCCTAGTTTTACGCTTTGGCTGTTAAAATTGCTATAAGAAGGAAATGCAAATAGGAATCCAATAGATTGTACACTCTTATTCCATAAGTTGAAACTTGTTTGAAAATCTTATTTTTTTCATAAACTGATTTGTATTTAGATTTGAAAGATATTAAAACACCGTTTCTCAATCTTTCAGTATCTGTGGCCTGAATTTCAATCATTATTTTCATTGTGCATTCCACATACACTAATATACATACGATAATATATTCTAAGTAATCAGCATTAAACCTACACTAGAACATAAATTTTAAACATTAAAAACTATCAAGAATGAAGACATTTATTGACAATTGATAACACCAATTTTCTGCATTATCAAAACAATAATTCAGTGCCTTTTACTGCTCTTCTGTTCTCTACGTTGGACGTTCTCACGGTTTACCGAAAAGTTCTGATATGTCACACGTTCTAAAATGCTGACAATTCTGAAGTAATTAATAAAATCTCGAGTATGCACAGATATGAGCAAATATATTCTCATAGAGAAAAGGAAAATGTTCGAAAACATCAGTTTCAATTACAGTCAGTCACATTTGAGTCAATCCTTCTATCGCTTTCAAATCTAACTTGAATGTGCTTATTGTACTTT
Source organism: Latrodectus elegans (assembly GCA_030067965.1). NCBI lineage: Eukaryota > Metazoa > Arthropoda > Arachnida > Araneae > Theridiidae > Latrodectus > Latrodectus elegans. The sequence goes on from CM057813.1 coordinate 38,509,891, forward strand.
TTCGTGTTAATTCTAATTTACCGTGGTAAATATTTGTGGCAGCTGATTTATGCATGGATGATTCTCATTCATGATTCATGGATTAATTTTTAAACCGGCGTAAGTGAGAATTAGACGATAATCAAGAATCAACAAATACAAAAACAAGCGTATTTCAAAAAATAAAGCGAGAAAATATTCTCAAGAATACTTAATTTTTTTATTTAATGGAACTGAAATAAATAAAGAAGTAAAACATTGTATGCATTATTTTCTTAAAAATTATTTGTGGCAGACCGCATGAAACCTAATATGCTTTAATGACATGAGGAAATACTTAATCATTAGTTTAATAAACACGGAGAATTCTTAGAATTAAATTCAAATCCCATTAAGAATAAAAAGCAATTTGCAATGAATTTTTTTATTACCTATTACAAAGTTTTATATAAAATAACTAAATAAAAAAATAAAAAACCTTACACAGTTGTTGAAGAGATTATTTTGCCAGCGTTAATTGAAACACTATATTTGGAGATAATTTTGCAAAACAAAATCAGTCCATACCGCTTTCAACTTATACTTTTGTCTGTTGAGTTGGTGTCATTGATGAAGATATACAGAATCAGCTTCTCTTGAAGATGGGTGTCAAATTATTTTTTATGAACTTTGGTGAGGCAATAAATAACAATAAAGGCACTCTTTTCGTTTCCTATGTTCGAATTGTGATGATATGTCAGTAGGAGAAGAACAAATTTTCTGCAAACAAATATAACTTAAAGCAATCACTCACGCATTATTTGCTTTCTTCAATTATTTTATGTACGAGGCAAACACGTAGAATATCAAAACTTGTGACGGAATATGGACCATTGATCTTTTAATCTCTTGTATACAAGCACTTATAAAACAAAAGAATGGAAGATTGACTCTCAACACTCTGTATGATCCATAGAGAAGCTTTTATTTCGAAAGAAATGAGTCCTGGTCTGAATGTTGTGCTAAATATGGTTATAACCGTAGAAAATTACATAAAATTTAGATTCCTTATAATAAAATTTTTTTCCGCACTGTGTAAAAGCTCGAGTATAGCACATTTCACGTTACTGTTTTATTGCAAAGCAAGATAGTTTTCAGTGGAAACTTTTTGCAACATGTTTATCAATTAAATCAAGATATCGTAATTTTGTTAGAAATAGAAAACAGACCAGAAGAGTTTTTGAGATGGTTTATTTATGAACAAATTGAAGTACTGGGTTGACAGTTTCCAGAAATAAAGGAACTTGAATTTTCAACATTAACGACAAAGTACACATATATTGTATGAAAATTATAAAATTTATGATTTATATTAATATTTGGATAGTGTATAAAAAAACGTTGTTTGCAAATAATTTTACAAATATGTTTGCAAATAAAGATAAGCGTGTTAAAACTTACAAATATTGATGAACAACTCTTAAAGCTGTAACCAGAAAATCGTTTGGTCATGTTATCAAAGCATTTTAAAAAGTAGTTTCATGCTTCGGACAAACTGATAGCAAGTGACGAGTGTGGATTTGAGATTTGTATCAAACACATCACCTGTTTACTAGGATTATAGAAAGATCTTAGTTGAGGAGAACGAAACAATTATTATTAAATTTAATTTTAATTCCTTAAAATGTTTTAGTATAATAAACTATTTATTAAATACTATGTCAGTATGTTTTATTCAGTATGTGTGTGTTCTTTCATTACAGAGAGTTAAAAAAAAGTGATAATACTTTTCTTTAAATATGTTCGTTCTCTCCGTTAATTTTTTTTCATACTAACTTAGAGTATGTCCCAGAGTATGTTGCATTAAAATGTAATCATAATTTAAATTTATACAGATTTAAAAATAATTTGAAAATACTTAAAATATGTATTTAATCTGTAAATTAAATTTTAAAGAAAAAATGTTTAACTTGATCGTAAACTAAAATTTTCATAAAAAAGGCTACTTTTAAAATGTCTATTTCTTAAGAATCAAGAAGGTTGTTTTCCTTTTTTTAAAAAAAAAATTATGTAATAATATAATTTCATAGTAAATGATTGGGGAAATGGTTAAAGTAAACACGATCTGAAGTTTAAATTCAGTCATGCGGATATCATTTTTGAATAAATCAAAATTGAAAATTAGTTTGAATTACTTTTTAATATAAAATTTATAAAATATTTATTGGAAATTAATATAAAATATTTGTAAAGAAACCATTTCAACTATTTAAAGATTTCTCCGCCTTTTAAATACTTCGATTGAAAAAATATTAGCTAACTATAATTGGAAATGATATATTAAATGTCCTTGGAATATTTTATGTAAATACAAATATTGTTTTATTATATATTTACATTTTTGATATTAATATTTATAAGAAATCAATGTTACAAATGAAAAAAGCTAATTATAATATTCAATAAATTTTTATATATATTTTATAGATTTATATATATATTTTTAATATTACTATAACACACAATCTTCTTAAGAATAGGTTCCTAAAAATCTATCTCAAAAGTTCATGTGTAAAGTTTTGTATATGCTATATGCAAATGATTTAAATTTCAAAGCAAAGGAGTTTTAAATTTTCCTACGATATGCATTTCTACCTGGAAATTTGATGAGTATAAAATCGTTAACTAAATTTCCATATTATCTGAAATACATAGCGATGGAATTATTTTAAATAAATGAATTGCATCTGTGACTTCATCAATAACTTTTTAATCTACTATAAGACTTCAAGTAAATTTATATATTAGATATACACAAAGCTAAAGGAACAAAATATATGCATCGTTTTTAGATATGTGTACACTGCTAGAAAAAAATAGGACACTAGGTTCTTTTTTTTTTTATAAATAAGAGAAGAATTTTGAATTTTTACTAAATAAATTTAATACAGCGCTTTTAGAAACTTGTTTACAATCAGATGAATATATATGTAACATGAAATAAAAAAACTACTTGCTTATTATAATTAAAATTTTTTTTCAATCACATCATACTGTGTGAAAAAAGTAGGACAGTAATGAAAGTAAAATAATGAAAGTAAAAGTCTTGTTAATAAGAAATTATGCTGTCATTTGTTTAACTACTTCAAAGACTCTATTTGCCAAATGAATCATAGAAGCCTTGAGTTTCCGTTTGACAAAAATTGTCCAAAACATAATTCAAAGCTTTTCGGAGTTCGATCAAAGATTCATATTACTTGCCTCTGGCATAAACACTGAAAACAGTTACTGACCCAATATTTTAAACAATATTATGTTCTGTACTTTAAGCAGTCTATGGAAAAATCCGATGTTCTTTGTTTGGAACCAATATTTAAGGCCATTTTCCGTACGAATTGATGCTTTATATTGCTGAAATATCCATTTTTCTCCACCTAATTCAGCACCATAGGGAGGAAGATCCGAATTTAGAATTTAAATGTAATCTGTATATTTATGTCTTTTATTCAAAAACACTATATTGGTCTACCAGATTAGCCAACTGTATCCAAACCATTATACTGCCTTTTCCTATCTGTCAGGTAAAATAATTTTTTTCTTGTGTACTCAGACAATGTTAATAATATTAACAACTATCTGAGCCATATAAATTGAATTGTTTTCGTCAGAAAAATAACTGAAGTCCATGTATTCTTTGATTCACTGTAGATGATGTTCTATGTGCCTTTCGTTGCATTTCGGATGTTTTGTTTTCTTGAATACGAACGTATCCGAACTTTTTATGTAGTTTTAAAGTGATCTTCTGCTTACATGTGTGAAATCAGATGGGTTTTGTGCCTTTCCGATGCTTTCACGCCTTTTTAGGTTCTTTAAATATTTTCCTTAATTACGTAGAGTCAATTTTTTAAGTCTGCCAATATTTGCTTTCCCCTGACTCTTTAGATTTTTCCAGAAGTTAGAAATAGCATTTGGACTAATGTGTAAGGGGCTTTGTTCTTATATTTTTGCCCACATCCTTACATGCCATAATTTAGCAATTTTGAAATTCACTTCAAGGTTCTCTCCTAAGCATTTTAATTGCAGAAAAATTATGGATTTTTTCAACAAAATATATCTTTTAAAAAAAAAAGACTGTTTAAAAAAAACAGTGTTGTCAAGATATTAAACTGCTACAGATTCCAAAATGAGAATATATTTGCAGATGTCCTTCTACTTTTTCATAGACCAAAAATCCTTATTACTAGTTTATAAAATTTTCTTCGTCGTAAATAAAACTCATTCACTGAAAATAAAGGAAAAATAAGTTTAATAAAATAAAATAGAAAAATTACATAATTTGAGCTAAAATGTAAAGCATAATTTTTAAAATATAACAACTATCCTTCTACTTTTTATCCACCAATGTATTAAACTATACGTAGGTGAAAGAACCAATAATGTCTGCAATGTTTATTGATGAAATGAAAGTCACATATACAGATGAAAAGTAAGATTAAGTAGTAGTACTTCAAACTTGAATCTTTTACATGTTATCATGTCAGATGTTATCTATAATACAGCCATTTCTATACTTCCTTTAAATAATTCTACCATATCAATGTGCTTATTATATGCTTAGTTACACTAATATATATATCTATAAAATACGTGGTTCTCACCCCATTTTTGTCTGAAAAATCGTTTGCTGTAGTGTCGCAGTCGATAACACACAACTAATGGTTAGCTTTAATTTGCTAATTTATTTACAAATCAATGATCACATTTCAGCATATTAGGTCAGATTAAGTTTAAAAAAGTATAGTGTAAAACATATTTCAAACTACAACAAATTTCCTCGATCGCGATAGATTTAGAATCCACATGAGTCAGAATTGAATATTATATTGTTGATCATTATGCTTTAAGAGAACACTTCTTACATAAAAAGAGCCAGTAGTATTCTGCAGTTAAACCATGTTATTTCATAGATTGAGCAAGAACCTATACTTCAAAGTTATAGATACCTATGCTGTGAAATCACTTCTTCGAGTGCCTCATTTCAATGGAAAGTGATTTGTATTGGACAGCGCGGCCCCCGATTTAGTCATATGTAGCTTCTTTTTGCGAAGGCTTTTTAAGTCACATATCTGTACTGACCACCCACAAACTTTGAAAAGATGTACTTAAAGAGAAATCATGACCGTACTTATCAATGTTCCTTGTCCAATATGATAGTTAAAACCATGTAAACTAAAATTCTAAATATGTAATTTTGACATGAAAAAATAAAAATATATTTTAATATTTTTTTGTTATTACAATACGAAATAAGGAAGTTTGCTGCTTCTTGTGTGAGAATATCTCCTCTTAACTGAAAAAATGGTTTAATGCTTAAGAAATTAAAGAAGAATATCCTCATGCTAATCACAAATGGCTTATAAGTAAAATTTGTAGAAATATTTTAAAATATTATTTCATGATAGCGTTACATTGTAGTTATGTAGAACAGAGGCTTACCACGAAAATAGTTATTTGAATTTAAAAAAAAAATATCGTCACAAAATTTTATAAATAAAGCTATTTTTTTTAAAATTTAGAAGTTAATTTTTCATGATGATACAAGTAGGTTTTAAAAAATATTTTGACCCAGGATTTTAGTATAATTATAATTTTCGAAGAATATTTTATCTATAAATTAAATTTTACAAGGCTGATTTTATGAGAAAATCACAACGGATATTTGAAAGAAATGAATTTTATAATATATATTGTTTAATATTAGTCAATAATGGAGTATTTCAGCAGTGTTACAAGCTTTTAAAACTATTATTTTGCTATTAATAAAACTTATGTTTTTTTTTTAAAACTAATCACTTTCAATTAATGTGTCATTAAATTAAATAATCTTCCCACAATTAATTGCTATTATCTATGATAAAAAAATCTTAGTATATATATATATATATATATATATATATATATATATATATATATATATACAATCAAAAAAATAAGGCCACATAGAATCTAATTATATTTGTTTCAAACGTTCCTATAAAAGAGTTTGGTTTTCAAGTTTTTATTTGAAAATTTTGGGATTGATTTAAATAATATATCTTTTCGCTTCTCTGTTATTATCTATAAGTTATAGATTTTATGATTTTTTGATGATTGAATTAAATATTTTCCTATGAGAAAAACCAAAAAAAATTATTTTTGAGATTTTCGAAGATTTAATGTCATAAGCAAAATGTTATGTTTACTTTTATCACTATAAGAGATCAAAAATATTTCAAAAATAACCAAATTATTATTATCTTTCATTTAATATATATTGTATTTATTTCGTTAACTAAACTTTTAAAACGTATGTTTTACATGTTTGATTTAAAATAATGTTAACTTCACAAATATTTCTCATTGTGAATAATTTAAAGGAGTTGTACTCTAAATTATATTAAAGCGTGTAAGCATTAAGTTACAAGCGCAAAATTATTAAACAAAATATTATGTGCAAAATGTGACCTAAGCAAAAAATAAATACTTCATTAAATTCTCAAATTCTTCTCAGAATTTTGGCAAGGACAGTTTGTATAATTTTTGTAGAGTGTTTTACAGATTTCTTGACTTCTTGGATATTTAAATTCCAGATTATGTATTATTCTTTATCACTATTTTAAATAATTATTTTCTTTATTTGATCATAATGGTTTTAAAGTTTCTGCTTAAAAATGTGTCGACGTATCCTTTCTTTAATTTGTGCATGACATTTTTGTGATTTATATATTTAAAATGAAGCATTTTCTCAAAAATTAATCGATAATTTATTGTGTATTTTGTAATTTGCATTTACATTTGAAAAAAATGCTGCTCCTATATTTTCGTTTTTTTTTAATTATAAAGTAAAATTTAAATTATTTTAAAATTAATTGTTTTGAGAAATATTAGAAAACATATTCCAATTTTCTTAGATTTTGTAAAAAAACGTTTGAAATTATTGTTTTTATATTTTGTTATTTGTATTTACATTTACAAAAAATAAATGTTCTTATTCTTTCTTTTTTAAAATCCTAACATTTCAAAAATATAAACATTTCAAAGATTTACGCTTTTAATTTTTCATGTTTAAATGTATTTTTAGGTGCGTTAGCTTTTACCAGGTAAGAATTTATTATGTCACAGTTACTTTATCTTAACAAGATTTCTTAGTCACCAGAAAAGTGCAGAAAATTCGCATTACGGATTATACGGCAGCTGCGTGATAGTTTGTCGTTGATCTGTCTATTCATTGTGTACTAAATAAATTACAAATATATTTTAAATATATTGATTGCTACATTGTAAATGTTTTTTTTTATTAAATCCTTTATTTAAATATTGCATTTATAGATTTTTACACAATACATTTAAACCAAATTTTTATTAAATTATGTCAAAATTTTTAAATATAAAATGCTTAAAACCTAAAAATATCATTTAAAATAAATACTACATGCAATTCTCTAACCATCAACTCAATAAATCTTGGCTTTGATTTCCATTTTGAATATGGATATCCAAAGGGATTTATAATATACTTAAAACTATGAGTTCAAATTTAATAAGTTCTCGGTGGATAAAAATGTAAATGCATAATCAAAAACACACGCATGTAAAATGTACTAAGCAGTATTTTCTAAAGTCTAATTTAAAATTAAAGTACTCTATTATATAATGGAGTGGCCTGAAACATATATGACATATGACAACTTGATAAAACAAAAAGAAGTGAAGTATATGAAAATGTTCATAATGATTGGTGTTATTCATTAATAAAAGTTACCATAATATTTATTAATGGATTTTCTCTTAGACTTAAGGGTTAAGAACAGTCGATAAAATATTTATTAATGAATGATAAGTTCCTAAAATTTATTTTTTACAAGACTGAAATGAAAATTCTGAATTATACTAAAAATGTACACTTTCTAGTTAACTTTGGAATGTAGCTAAAAGATTCAAACATCAGTATATAGTTTTTTTTTTTTGAAGTCACCCTATATATTGATTATATTTAGAAAAGTAAATGAGAAAAATATGCTTAGAAAACTGGACACATCAATGTTTTGCAACCCAAGCAGTCCAAGGGAGAACTGAATGTGTCGTCGCGTAAGATTTGTTGAGCTACGAAAAAGCAATTTTCAGCACTTTTTTCGTTCTTATATATTTTATACACTATGTACAAAAAGGATATAAATCGAATCATGTCTCCTTTCTGAAATAAGAAAATCGTTGCTTTAGCAATACTAGATGGAATATTTCTTTAAAAAATTTATTATCACTTAATATATTAAATGTAGGGCTAGCTATAAAATTACAGAGATTTTTTTGTTTAAAAAAATGTGTTTAGGAGACAAAACATTATAGTAGAAGTTTCAGCGTTGGTATATAATTTCCTAAAATATAATCATTTAAAAATACGAGTATTTTATAAAAATGATCGATATATCTTAAAGTATGATTTCAATTATATTTTCCAATTATATCAAAAGTCAATGCATTTATGTAAAAAGATAATAAGGAGCTATAAGTTGTTTTATCAGTTAGGAAAGTTTTCATGTATATTATATTTATAAAAATTGACAATGAATTGTCCAAATGAATACTACAACAATTAATCTGGACAGGAAATATGTAATATTATTTCACATGATATTACATATTTTCTGTCCAGTTTGTTAAATTTGCTTTTGTACCAGTGTCCTTGTTGATTATAACTTGATAAATAACCACACCAAAAATTGAAAATACGAATTTTTAAATGCAATGAAAGTTTGTCATGATGCATAATTGAAATTGAAATATTGTATTCTTTAATTTGTAAAAGTCAACAAATTATAAAAGAAATCCCTTCCTTTAAATTTTAGATATTGATTTTTAATCATGATTAAAAGAAAGATTGCTATTTCTACATTAGATATAAAAATAATTATATAAACAATATAAAGAAACACGAATGTATTCTCGTTTTGTAACTCCTAAAATAATAGATTGTTAGTTTTATACCACGTTTGTTTAAACACATTTAAATATTTTGTAACCTTCAAAGAAGCATATATTTTTCCAAATCCAATAAAATGTATGTACATTTCCATAGAAGGAAATAAAAATACTATACTGATATTAAAATAACCCCTATCTAAATGTATTTATGCAAATTGCTATGCTATACATAAAGAAACGTTCCTTTATGATTCTTGATTATGATTAAGTTGATGAAAAATATTATGGCATTTGACATTCTTCACTGAATCAGATGTAAAATTTTTGACAACTTTAAAACAAGTTCATTTCACATTTTGCTTAAGCAATAAACTTAGTTAAATTTTTTCTTATTAAAACCATCAAATATTTCAGAGTATGTATATGAATGATTTGGTAGTTTTATCCATCAATCCAATATTGTTACTTCTATCAACTCAATATTGTTACTAAATCAGTATAGTAGCCACTTCAAAATTCAACAAATGAAACACTCAAAACACTTAATAATTAATAAAAAATGGTGAGAAAACGCTTTTTTTTTTCTTTTTACTTAAAAATTTAGAAATAGAATGAAATTGCTTCCCACATTATATTTAACGCCTTCATGAATAGTTTTGCACTCTTCTCATAAAATTAATTTCATTTTAATCAATTTACTTTCGTTTGTATTTGTCATTTTTTAATCCATTGTCTTCGAGGAGTTGCATCATACTATTGTCTTACATTACCTGTCTTGGTTGCACTTTAATTTCTACTATAGAAATATTTGGCTATATTTAATATTTAAAGATATTTCTTAATGGAAAAGAAATAACATTTTTTTCTTTTTTTGATACAAACACTCAATAAAATACTGAATGGAAATAATTTCTTATATATCTTATCACATCTGACAATTGTGTATTAATATTCTACACAACTCTACAGCCACAAAATTTACTCACAACTTCAATACTAAATCACAGTTTTGAGATATGTATTGTGCATTACCATAAAATTTACATGAAGCTACAACAAAATGAAATTAAAAATTAATTATATGACAACTAGTAAGCTATTAAATTATGAATTATTTAATTTAGTTTCAAAATAATTATAAGTAAAAAATTTGTAACAAAAATGAAAATATATTCACAAAAATTAATTTTAATGCCTTATTTAGAAAGTTATTTTCATTTAATGTGATATGCACTCAAAATTAAATTCTTTATATTGATGAATTAACACAAGCAATCAGGTTTAATTTAATTTTTTTTATGAAAACTCAATTAAATATCTATTAACCCCTATCAATCACTTATAATAAAAGAAAAAGAATGATTTCTTAAAGACTTTTTAGGCTTTTTCTTATAGTTTTTTTTAATCACTTGACATTGTGTCCGATGATGGGTCTCTACGGTTAATTACTAAAAATATTATCTACCAACTTCGAAAAGGACCCAATTTTTTTATAGGTAAAAAAATTAAATTAAAAATAAACAGATTTATTTCCTCCATTAGTGAGATGACCGATGTCAGAAGTTTCCAGAAAAGAGAAAAACGAATTTTCTTGTGAATGTTTTTGCTTTGAATCTTATCTTTTAAAAGCAATTATTTATTTCATTATTTTCTTATGTGTATTAAATTACTGAGAGTTAAATGGTATCAAATTACTTTTGTTATTATTTTAATTTCTAAAATATATTTTCTTAGATTTAAAAGACTTAACTTTTTCTGTTTTGAGTTTATAATGATGGAAATTTATTTTAAATTAATAATTCAATTAAAGATAAAATTTTGAAACCTCACAAAGCTACAAATTAAAATTAATGTAAAAAATTCTAACGATGAATAAATGTGATAAATATATTCTTGTAAATTTATCAATTATGCAAAGGTATTTTTATATTGTGATATCTACAAACACAGAGGTAACAGAGAACATTTTATTTAAAAGTATTACTTAATATACAAATATAATTTTAAGAATTTGAAAATATGCTATGCTTAGTTTTTAGAAAACATGCTATGCTTAGTTTTTAGAAAATATGCTATGCTTAGTTATGCTATGAATCAGTAATAAATCAGTTTATTTATATTTTGTAAAAAAAATTAAGTTAAATTAATTATATCCATACATCATTTTTCAAATCAATATTTAATTGTATAAAAATTTAAAAATTAAATTCTTTGTTAAAAATGATGTCTTGGATAACTATAAAATGAATATGATTACATATTAATTATATTATTCAATAACACATATGAATTAATTCAGTGCATTTCTGTAGTAATTTAATATTCAGTTACCTGCACCTATTTTCTCATTTATCAAAAATAACATTCAATATACAAATTCAGCAATATTTTATATGTATTATAACGTACTGCCCTGACACAAATTATTTTATTACTTATTGTACCCAAAGAAAAAAAAGAATGTTTTTATCAGAAACAAAATAATTAGTCATTCCAATACTGTGCTTTAAAGAAAATTAAAACTGTTTATTTAATTTAGTATAATTTATTGTTGTTTCTGAACAAGCGTATGATTTTATATTCATGTTAAAATATTCATGAGTAAATATAATGTAATAAATAAATTCTCATTGTCTATCATTATGTTCACAATGGACAATAGTCAATTTTAAAATTAATTTCATCACGTTCAGCATTATACAATAGATTGTTCTGTTGATATAAGTATTTATTAAGTAAACGTTGCAAATGCTTTTGGTTTAAAAGTTATGTGTTGGTTAAAAGTTAAAATTATGGTTTAAAAGTTAAGTTTCCACATATAGGCTCTATTTATTGTAAAACTGTTTATTCTCTGGAAAAAACATTTTTATGGGCCGATGTAAATAACAATTAACAAATCATCATATGCTTAAAATTGGATGATAAAATAGCTGATGGTAAAATGTATCGTTTATAATTATAATTTATTAAAACAAATTGTAAATTAATTCATATTATATTTATTTAATTTAATTGTACTTTATCTCATTTTTAAGAACAAACTTATTCAAAAAGTTAAAATACAGCTCACAAAAATACAAATGAAAAGATTTTTTTAAAAAAGTTAAAATGTTCCAGTAAAAAAAAATAATATAATCATTTTGTAATGAAAATAGTTCAAATTTTAATGATTCCAAAATTAGCTAAATATATGATTACAAAATTTTCTTTTAAATTAAAAAATAGACTTCAGAACATGGAAATTTTGATTTGAAAAGTTGGAGCTACATTATGCAAATTAATGGCAGTTTTATATAAATGACATATACTTCTGGCCACCGAAATTACAACACCGAAAAAGACAAAAGATATCAAAACAAATTTTATTTTGCAGACAACAGGTTGATCGAACATCAAATGATTAAATTAATAGATTTCTGTGGCTCCTGCCAAAATCAGTGGAAAGAGTAGCCACCATTGTTGGAGATCACTGCTGCTACACACCTTGGCATTGATTCAAAGAGATTTTGGATGAGTTCTTGGGCAACAGCAGACCAAGTAGCTTCCACACGTTGACAAAAAACTTCAAAAAATGTAGCCATTACATTTTAATTACGTGTGAAAGTATAAACTATAAACTATGCTTTTAATAAAACTAATTTAAGCATAATAAATCTGCAAGTTAATATTTTTCAGAAAAAAACATCCTTTAAAAATCATTTCAAGTATTAGTTTAAGAAAACCAAATTAAAATGTTGTGTTGTGATAAATATTTCTTATGAAATCTGTATACAGTTAATCATTGTGGCTATTTGATTAAAACTCTAACAATTATATAATTCTTTGCTTTGTAATCGAGAACTTAGTAAATTGCCATTATAATAGTTAAGGAGAAGTTCTTCTAAATGCTATGCAAAAGTGTGTTCACTACACACAAAATAAAATTTATTTTCTGCTAAATTTAACATAATATAACAAACATATCTAGAAACAATCATTAATCAACTTCACTGACAAAATTAAATAATAAAATGTTGAATATCCGTTTCAAATTCTGCTAAGAAGTAATAATAGTCCCATGTATATTTTGGGAGTGATACTGGTGAGGTAATTATGCAAATAATTATATCCTAACAAATTTAATAACTCTGAAGCAATTTATTCCGTATCTAAAGTGTTCACCTTTGACAAGTATATTGGTCTCTGTCCTCTAGAGGATTCTATCAACTATTAGTGGCTACCTGTATTAACGGTTGCTGAATGACACCCATTACTATGCTCAGATCATTCACAGTTTACACTTATAGACTTCAATTCATGTCAAATCTAATGTGATCCCGAGAGTATCAGTGGGATTCAGATATTGAAACTTTGTTGGCCAGGAAGGGATATCAAATCCAAACAAGCTTTTAATGGATTATGTTGTGATTATGGTCCATAGTCTTTTTGGAATACCGTGTTGTGTATACCACGTAACACGGGGAGAACAGGCCTCATAACTTGTATAACGCATTTCCGCTATTAAATGTCCCTCAGTGTGTACTAAAAATGCAGTGATGATATGCATCATTAATAGTTATTTAACATTTCAATTAAAATTCTTTGCTCAGAGCCAAAACATTCCTTTATTTTGTTACATTAACATAGAGAGGTGTATTTACATTTTTTGCATAACTACCAAAAATTTAATTGATGAATTTCGGGCACATTGTTTTAAAATTTATGTAGAGAATTTTTAAAAGTTAATTTTTATTATTTTTTAAATAATGAGGTTAAAATTATTTTTAGATGCTCAAAGAAATAAATTCATAAAAAATAATACCTTCTGTAACTAAATGATATGTGAATTATAGGAAGCATTTGTATTCATATAGCAATGTGAGTTATTAACAAAGAGAAGAAAATAATTTAAATTTTTAATTTAAAATTTTTGCAATGTTTCAAACAATTAGTATAATTTTTTCTGACATAATTCTTTATATTTTAATGTAAAGTGTCATATAGTATTGAAAAAATTTTAACTTTTATAGTGGAAATATATAATAAAGCCGAATACAGACATACACACTAGTTTTACTAAACATAGTTGAAAAACTGTCTTTGAGCAGCATTGGAATAATATTTAACCCAGGAAACCACGTGATAAAGTGCACACATGAAAATGCCTGGTGGGTAAGTAAAAGTTGTAAAATATTTCTGTTATTTTTTACTACCAAGATATATATATATATATATATATGTGTGTGTGTGTGTGTGTGTGTGTGTGTGTGTGTGTGTGTGTGTGTGTGTGTGTGTGTGTGTGTGTGTGTGTGTGTGTGTGTGTGTGTGTGTGTGTGTGTGTGTGTGTGTTCACTACAAAATTAATTTTGTAATACTTAAGACAACAAATCTTAGATTAACATTCTTTTTTACTTGGAAAAATGATTTTTTTTTGTGGCAATATTTTGCTAATTTTCTATTTTGTCCACTTGAAAAACAATAATTTACTAATTTGTCTCTGAGTTTCTTAAGAAATAATTGTTTCCTCTTAGTGTTCTGACTTCATTTATTACTTCCAAATTAGGTTATTTCAAAATTTGCCACTCATATTCTTTGTCATTGTTTGAAGATTAGATAATAATATAAGTGCACTATAATTGATACTATTCTTAGAACATAAAAATTTTTACTGATAACTATACATTGTTATTCATGGAATAGAAAAAAAATTTAGGAGTTTGACCCAAATCTACTGCTTACTTTAGAAAATTTTAACATTTTATGGTTACAGGAATTCTTTTAACATTTGTAAGAATCGATTATGTCCTCATAGAGCATTGTTAAGAAAGCATACAGTTATAAAACATTATACATCATTAATAACTGTTTTATATTTTTGTTCAGATCCTCTATTCAATGTCAAAACATACCTTTATTTCCTTATGTTAATTTGGAGAGGCATATTTACATTTTTCACAATCGCCAGAAATTTAAAGCATCGATATTTTGCGAACTCTTTTAAAATTTAATATCAGAATTTTGTAAATTTATGAACCATATATTGAATCGATTGTGTCATGGCACAGGTGCCGTATAATCCATGGTTACAAATTCTGAGTTTTTTTTGGCGACGATGAAATGTTGCCAAGATGACGTTATTGTGATGTAATACCGCGTGAATATGTTGTAATTGTGATGTAATAAAATCGTTTTTGAAAAATTTTACATATGTAAATATTAAATTTAAACCTGTTAAACAAGAAGCGTAAATATATATTATTGAAATAATAAAATTTAAAAAAATAAAACATTAGAACAGAAATTGAAAGATTAGAATATATGAATATTTTCCTTATTTGTATTCGTTTCCGAAATTACTTCGGAAACGAATGCGAATAAGAAAAATATGAGAACTTTGAAAAAGTAAATATCAGTTCTAAGTAATCGGAATCTAAATTCCTACAAAAATTCCAGAAGAATCCGAATACGAATAATAATGAAAAATAAAGCAATATTCGGGAAAGCATAAATATAAATTATTAAAGTACAAATTAAACTGTAAAATATAATATTTTTAAAAAATTAAATACACAATAATTTTTAAAATGTATATACAAATTATGTAGTATTTTATAATAATAATATAAGTTATAAAAATGCCATACATAAAAGAAAGAAAGAATATATGTCGACACAATTTTAAACAATAACTTTAAATTCATCCCATTTAACTTTTCCAATGATTTTTAAAAATATATTTAATGGGACCACAATTTCTTTACTTCACAGGATTTAGGGAATAAATAAAATGCTAAAACAAATTTATAATCCGTTTGGCGATTATGTGTCGGCAATTTATTCTTGTCTAAAAGTGATTTCATTGTATTTGTATGACATCCTGTAGTTTCATCTACGAAATTGACACTGTGATTAACAGTTAAATGTTAATAGCCCTCGCTTCCTAGTAAATCATAAGCCTTCCAGGAATCGGAATAAATGGCTGTACCTGGCTCAATCCACTGTTTAATAATATTAACTAAAGTTTACCTTGTTCTACCATGAACTGCTATCAAAAATAATTCTCGGCTACCTCTCTCGACACCACCAAATACCCACTGACTTTCTATCGCATGGTATTTCCTCTTTCCAAATTTTGACTTGCCCATTTCAACAATTTTACCTTCACCACCTATCTCCTCTGAAGAAGACTCAACTGAGTAAAGCATTGTTTCATTTATGAACTGCCTTTGGTCTGCTAAAGCATATTTGCTAAAAGAATATTCAACTATGAATATCAGTTGTTTTTCTGCCAGAGAACAGTTTCGTAATTCAAAAGAAAAATCTCCTCAATCTCCAATTTGCTGCAAGAAAGCCAAGAACCATACCTTATAGACTTCTGGGAACCACAGGACTCCCCTTCAAAACGTTCGTTGCAGTAAAAACATATCTATCTGAGATGCTTTTCTTAGCCGAAATTCTCATTTGACTTCCGCATTCTAAGCACATTAACTCCGATTTCAATACTCTAATTTCACACAAAAATTCTAGAAGAATTTCTTTTTTCTCACACAATTTAAAAAAAAAAAAAACTATTAGCCTCTCCATCCTGATCTAAAATATGCTTACCACCAAAGAAATTCAACATCAGTCCAGAACTAAGAGCACCTTGGAATTTTAAAACGATATTTTCAGCTACAGGCATAATTAATCTAAACAATTTTGACAAATACTGAAATAATTAACAGAACACAAAAATGATTATTTTAAAAATGAAAAAGAGCAATACAACCTGGAATTTAAGTATCCAAAATGACAAGTAAATTGTAAAACACACTAAAAAATCTTACGAAGATAACTCGCAAAAATTTCTAATAAAATGCTGTAATGGAACAAAATGTTCTAAATCTGGTCGCGATGACTTAAACACTATGGTTGTCAAAATTAAATTTTCACCTTAATAATTATTAGCCTTTATCTGTATAACGTAATAGTAATCAGGTTGCCAGATACAAATGAATATCCGCCAAAAAATGTCCATTCTCAGAATTTGGCGCATGGGTTATACAGCACCTGTACAGGTGTCATCATAGTTTTTGTTGAGATAGCGTGCAGTGATTAGAAACTAAAATTATGAGTTTCCGAAAATTGAATGCAAACGAATCAATTTTTCTGTATTTACCACAGAGGAATTATTGGAATACATTTTCTTATGTTTTTTAATTGTTCCTACAATCTTAAAAATGCAGATTTTTCTTTAAAATATTTTTATCAAAATTTTTATTCAAATAGGAACTGTTGACTGTGAGGTTGTATTCCATCATTCGATGGGCTTCGTTTGAAATCTTTTTTACAATTTCATGAGAAAATTTATTTAACTTATTCAGATCATCAGGTTTAGAATCTGAATAAACTTGAAAATTACAAAATAGATTTAACTATTCCAATAGATTATTTTCTGGCATAAAATTGCAGATATTTAGATTAAACACACCATTTTAGCTAAACTGGTTTGAGAAAAATGATTTTGAAAACTTTATTTTGAGAATAAATGAATAAACATGTTTAAGAGAAATTACTTTACCTTGCATAATTCCTTGAACAAATTTATATTTAATATTTTTATAGACTATTTATTATTAACTGTAGAAAAAATTAAGTAAAAATTTCTATTATTACCATTAAAATGTATATGGTGTAATAGTATAGTGATTAGTCAAATATATTTTCATTAATAGGGACATATATTATATAGTTAACTGTTTATTACACATGGAAATCTAACAACATTATTAAAATTTATTTGTTCTTATGATGTTGCTCTATGAATTAGTGGACAATAATATTGTTGTATATTGTTAATGGTATTGTGGATATTGTTAATAATATTGTTGTATGAATAAAGCAATTTTGCAAAACACTTTTAGTTTTTCTGTTTAACTTATTTACTTTCACACCATTATCATATGCAACTTAAAATTAAGTGCAAAATTGTATTTGTAAACATGCATAAAATTTCATGTTTATACAATTTCATTTTATTAAAAATATACTTGTTTCTGAAAAATTGATCAATTAATTACCGATCATAATAATTGAGAATGAATAAGTGTATGTAATGAATTTATTGTTTCTTTATCAACGTTTTCCCAAAATATGTGTATCTATAATATAATTATAAAGCAATGCGAATTCTGTTTTTATGAATTTCTTGGCATATTGTGACATAATTATTAAATTTAAACTTATTTTGGGAATTTAGAAGCCTGCTTCATTACTAAAACATACATAAAATTGAATTAATTAATTTATTTAAATGCAATACTTTATTTTACATTTTCAAATACCTTTGAAAAAAAGTCATTTTTAGAATTATAAAGTTATAGAAAAATGCATTGGAATTTTAATTTCTAAAATTAAAAATACATAAGCTTTTCTTTAAGAATTCCAAATGAAAATAGCATTAAAATGTACAAAAATTTTTATAAATTTAACTAAACATATGTTGATTTTCCAAGCCTCATTTAATAAAATTTGAAAGTAAAAAAATTACGATATCTTTGATTCCTTAAAATTTATTATAAAAATGAATATTTCATACATACTAATTTAAAGTTAGGGAGTCAAAAATAAATTTTTCTCGAAAAACATTTTTTATAAAAAAAGGAAATAATTGTTAGCGCTTCATACAATTATTTGTTAATTAACATTCAGAATCGTATTCACTTTCAAAAATTCTAATTATACAAATTCTACCTAAAACACAAATAATTGAGACAATAGTCCTTTAAAACACAAAAGTTTTTTTACGCGTAATTAAATGCTATATGCAAAAATACTTCATAATTAATACATGTTGTTTATTTCAAAATTATTTTTCTAATAGATCATTTAAAAGGCATCTTCAAAATTGTCGCAGAGAGACACGGTGAGTGATAAAGATGTATAATAAGAATTTCATTCACTAATTAAAACACTCTGAAATCAAAATTCCAAGAGCAAGAATAAGTAGTGTAGTTCTAAAATAAAAAATGCTGCGATAATCAATTACTAATTTTTTCATTTTATAGTTAAAAATTTTTATATTATTGAAATCCAATAACAGCTAGAGTGTTTTTTCAGCAATTAAATTATTGCGTTTTAATCAGACAAGCTAAGATTTTATTTTGATAAAATGTCCACTGAAATGAATTGCGGACTCATTGTTTTGTTGTTTGATAAAGTTATTCTAATTCCTTGAGAAAAATACATCCTTGATTTTATTTGCTGCATTTTTATTTTTTACAATTATAAAAAGTATACTGTATATTAGAAATTAATAAGCACATTTATAAACTAAGAGTCTAATAAAGATCTATTAACGGAATTCTTGCTATACTCTTATCAAAAAAATTTTTTTGAAAAGAAAATACTATGTAATTTTTTTTAATATATTTCATTTTCTTTTAATAAAAGAATTCTTCAATTAATTTTTAACGGTAATTAGTTGCAGCACAGAATTTCAAGTGAACTTATTATAACCGAATACTTAAATTTATAACATCATAATTATCTATAATTCATAACATCATGACTATCTATAATTCATAACATCATAATTATCTTATTATTATGATCATCGACTTTCTATTTAGAATTAGTTTCGTTAAATTAAAGTTTAACATGCATTCAGTGTTTCATTTCATTTTTAATAGTACTCAAAATTTTAATTTATTTGATGATATTCAACATACTATTTCTATTGTTCTCAAGCATACGACAATTTATTACAAATTTATTACAAATTTTTAATTTATTACAAATTTGAATCTAATATTGTTCAATTTTTTTTCTGTGCCTTATGTTTATTTTTACGTTTATATTATTAGAAGACCAATGTATACATAAAATTATCATATCAATTTTCAGTATTGAATGTATCCAATTAACTCCGATTCTAATTTTAAATTGGACAAAATTTGGAGACAAATTTTTTATGACGTATGTAATTCAAAAATAAAGAAAATTTATACATCAAGCTTATATTTTGTTTTTATCGTAAAAACATCATAAAATATCCTGAATTTGGTTATGCAAATTATATCTAAAAAAATCTCAGTGGTAGCTATAATCATACTGACAGCAATATATATCTGAAAGCGAAATCTCATGATGATTGTGATACTGTCAATAGTTTCTAAAGGTAGAGCTACTTGTTGCCTCGTTGCGTCTAAAGGTAGAGATACTCGTGCAATTCTATAGTTAATTAGTGTTTGGATTGAAGATTTGTGGCCAAAATATACCTGCCAAGAGCATTTCACACATACTCAGCGGAATTAAAATTGTAGGACTATGACGGAAGTTTCTTCTTCGAAATATTGTTGCGTGAGTAGGACAATATGAGCTCAGGCATTGTATACTTACATAGGAAAAATATTACGACCATTGCTATCATATGGATTAACAACAGGATTTTGTATGCGTCTCTGGACCTCTGTCCTTCGGAAGTTTCATTTTGCAATACATACTCCTTTCCATGTATATCATATAACCTCTTGCATTTCCTGAAGCTTCCATTTCCTCAAGTTATGAAAATACGATATCAGGTTTTATCTTTATATAATATATGACAATCCCCCTTTAAAAAAAGCAGAAGTAATCTCTGAACAGCAAAGAGCTCTACTGACTTTGAGCCCTACATATATGGTAACGAGCCCAATGTGGCTGCATTTTTGGGGACATATGAAGGATTAATAATACCTGTATTCAAACATACAAACATTTTTCAACAATATTGTGGATACTGTCGTCGCTTATAATGTATTTCCTGTGGTATAAAAAAGTGCAGATATCAGGTGTGATAGAAGTGTTGTGTTAATTGTAGAATGTACAGTAAATGAAATTGATTGTCATTTTTTACTACCATTGTAGAATTTATTTGCAAAAATAATAAAAGTTATGACAGTTAATAGAAATCAGTCATGTTATTTCTCTAAATCTATGTGAATCTAGATTAAAAAATCTTATATAACAAACTATCAAAATATCAACTTGCCAAACTTATTATAAAAATCAGTATTTTTGGGTACGAAATGTTTTTAACAAAACACAATAAACACTAAAAATCTCTTCTTTAATTTTCCACTATCTAAATGAACTAAAAGTATTTATTTATTAATTAAAAGTTCATTCTAACATTATTCAGCTTTTAAAATTACATATGGTACTGACTATTACAAGATTATAAGTTTTGTTGATTTTGTAGTTTATATATTACTTTGTATTTTTATACGCATAATACTCATATATGTGTATTTTGCTAGTTTGTATGAATTTTAGTGCTCTTTTTTATTATTACTGTCATATATTTCTTGACGATTATTATGTGAATAGCATGATAAGAAAGGTAGACATTATATTACAATATTTTTACATATCACACACATAATTTTCCTACCAATGAAAAAGGATATAATGAAATTTTTTATATTTAAAAATCCAAGAAACTATTTTGAAAGAAAGGAACAATATAAAATATGATAAATTCCTTAACAAACAAGGACGATTTTATGGATGATTTCACTTAAATTGAAAGAAAAAAATAGATTTTTATCTATTAAGTTTCTTAAATACGTTTTTATCCTTACTCAGAAAAATTAAACAAATCTTAAATTACTTTTTCGTATTAAACTTCCATTTATACTTTCAGAAAAATATTTCGTAATCCTACATTTTGAATTCTAATTTACCTATTACTTACAACTGCTTATTGTTAAATGCAATTAACTTTTATAAAAAGAGCAAATATAAAACATTTGCACAGTATGAATTAATTAGGTTTTGAGAATTTGATTTTCGATAAAAATCGATATTTCCAATTATAATGAAAATATATATTTTAGTCACAAATTGATAAATTATTTTCTAATCGAAATTGGTTTTATTGTTTTTAAAACATTCTGTGTAAATGACAAATCCTTTTTGCATGCATTTGAAAAAAATTAAAAAACACTATCTCTACCTCATTTGGAATTTAATGACGATATTTTGTACCATTTTTTAAGATACGAGTAAATGAAAACTTAGGGCAGAAAGTTCTCATATTTTGCCAAGACTAAATTATTCAGTAATTTTAAGAATATGCTTTATAGCATTAATGTATAATCATAAAAATGAATCTAAATATATCTAATTGAATTTACTCTAAATTATTATATATGTATATTAGTAAATTACAAATAGTAACAATTTTCTTAATAAATATTAGATAATTTCGGAAGCAATAATTATTCATATCTTTCAATATGAATTGATATTAAGGATTTCAGTTTTAACCTATTTTCTATGCATTTTACTCTTGAAATCACATTTTGATTTAAATAATTTATTTTAAAAAATAAATTTTTAGCATACTGAAAAACACTTAAAAGTCAACAAAATTTGTTTCTAGTACATTAGTTGAATTTTTCATTAAATTCTTCTCTTCATTGTTCCACTTGGTTTTATTTTAGAAAAAATAAACAATAAAAGCTTTGCTGGAATTAATACCAATTAATGTCAAACTCTAAGAAGCATGCTAAACTTCTTAATCTTAAAAGTATTGAAAAAGTAAAATTTTAGAAGATATTTTTTTAATCATTTGTTAAGTCTTCATTTAATTTACTTTAAAATAACTTCAAGATTTTCAAGATAAAATTATAAATCTTGATGTAAATGTAATATTTACTATAGTAAAAATTTCAATATTTATTTATTTGCCTGACTTTGTGTTGCATTTTATTACAAAAATTTAATACATAATGTTAATACAGCAGTAGCGTTTCTCATTTGATTAAAATTTAGTCTTTAAGGTTGTTTAATAATATTTAAAATACAATATAAAAGATTATTTTTTTCTTGGGTATTAAAAATGCAATTGTAATAAATAATTAATACATTAAATTAGAATAGTTCGGATTCTTTAATTTTGATCTAACTTGCTCTTAAATTAAAATGATAAAATATGTACGAGTCATACTTTGAAATATTTTATTTACGACTGCATACGTAGTGTTTCAGACGAATGCATTTGTGATTTGCTTATTGAAAATGCAAATACAATTTTTAATTTTTTTCTTTTGAAAATTTCATTTTTCTGTGTCCAACATTTGCATCTCCTCCATGAATGATATCAAAATTCATATTTGAATAAATAATGAAAAAAATTTATTTATTATTACATAGAAATTATTACATACATAAAAGTTATATATTTAAGCATACTATGTTTTAAAAATTTACAAAAGAAACTAAGCAAGATACGATAAAAGTCAATTTAAAACATTCATATATATAAAATCTCATTTAATTTTAATTGTGAATATTAATTAAGGAATAATATTCAAATTTAAATTGATTTTCAAATTTTAAAACATTTATAAACTCTAATTCTTATGTTATATATCATTATTACTGGTATAAATATTTTATCTGTGAAAATTGCGACTCAGTATAAATAAATATAACTTTAAATTTGAATTTAAAAATATCTATTTATTTACACTAAAAGTTTAATTGATCAAGACTCAAACTATATTATATTTGACACTGTGATTGTCAAATTGATACTCAAATTTATTTGCGTATTCTTTTTAACAATTGAGTTGAACTTAAGTCAATTTTACTTATTGATAAAAGTATTACAGCAGTATTTTGAATATTTGTTTTTATAATAAGGTTTTGAGAAAAGTAATTATATTTACAACTGCAGTTTTACATGCTCTATGATGTACTCATTAACATGAATCTTATACTCACACAGCAGATTATCAATACAAGAATAATTTAGTTATTTATTCAATCTTCTGCAAATAGTTATTTGTTGTCTCTATTTCTATATAGAATTTATTTCTATTCATGGTGTACCTAATCACAGTGTGCTTTCAAAATACCAATCTTATGTATTCTAATTGATATAAAGTTATTAAATTTGATTAAAAGCTAATTTTAACAGAGTCTGATTATATTTAAAATATACGTAAGAAAACCATAATTAGACAATTTATAAACTAATTGGGAATTTTTTAAATCCTACAGTACATACTGACACACTATATAAATCAAGTAAATATATCAAACCATTTCTTCGAATCATAATTCCAAGCCAATCATAAAAAAACATTTCTTGCATTATACATGAAAATTAAACTGCCTAAATACCTTTTAATGAAATCACAAATACAAAAAGATTAGAATTTATCGGAATTTATTTTGTATATTTATTAAACTATGATATCATTAGCGAGAAGCATTATGAACACAATCTTTTGATATTTATCATGATTATTAAAATTTGCATCTGCTGATGCCAATACCAATTTATATGAAAATTATAAAATATTTACTTCCAAGAAAAAAATATATTAATTATAAAAGTTTTGATTTTTATGCTAATAGCACATATGTGAGGGCGCTCCAGTCACTCACACAATGGAAAGCGTGAGAGGAGCAGGAACCGTCGGTTGGTGTAATAATGAGGAACAGTGGAAGTCCCACCCCCGGACAATGGAAAATATATTAAATATATGTATGTACAATTTATGCTTGTGTTAGTAATTAACGTTTGTGTATGTTAATATGAAATAAATGTGTTGTCAGAATTGAAGGTATTTTGTATTAGTGAAATATCAAGTGTTTGATAAAATGTTTTAAAGTTAAATCATATGCTTCTGTTGTAAAATTATTTTAAAAATTAATTAATGCCTTAAATTGCATTGGAAATAATAGAAGTCACAAATAAATGGTCACTTATGGAGAATATCTTAAGACCCTTTGGCTAATATTTTGATATGCATTTACATTTAAAAAGACAATATTTGAACTTAATTTGTAATTTGAAGTAATGTTTACAGTTACTTTAAAAAAAAACAAAACATAAAAACGTTAGATTTTTTTAAATGGATAAAGTATTTAAATATTATACTTTAAACTCATTAAAATTTCAAGCATAATACATGACTAAATTTTTTTCTTCATATCTATTTTAATATCATAAACATTCACAAATTTTCTGAATATTTTTCTTAAAAATTGAAAAAAATGCTTCCATTTCCAAGAAAATTTCAATTTACAGACAACAATGAAATGAAGAAGTAATTCACACATTGCATTTTTATTAAATTACAAGTGTCGTATAATAAATTTAATGTTTTAGACACATTTTATTCTTATCAAAGCAAATTAATTCCCTTTAAAATAAATACAACTTGAGTATCAATCATAGTATGGGTTAATTTGATAAAACAATTGGCAGTAGTAAACTTATTACTAGTGGCAAATTATTAATAGTATCATAAATGTAAAAAATATTTGGAGATTATAAATGCTTATTGCATATTTTTATATTATGAAATTGAAATTTTTATTTTTTAACAGGAATTATTATATATAACATTTTGTTTCTGTATTGAATATCTCTTAAAAATCTTAATGATGATAATACTGAATAACTCATATATTATTGTAAGTATATAGGAAAAATATTATTCTCCTTTATTTGTTTCAAGAAATATATCAGAGTTACAGATTTTCTGCCTCACTTATTCTATCTCCTTTTTTCATGTTTTAAAAAATGATGATACATATTTATTAGTATTTTCTTTTGCTTCTATGAACACTAGAATAATTTTATTTATGAAAGTTGGAAGAATAATATTTTTACTTGTTCCTTCATTTTGACGTTTAGCGAAAACATTCTGTCACTTCAGTAATTATTGAAAATGTTATAAAAATATTTGTATAAAAGCCAAAAAATGCAGATGTATAATAGTTTCTAAATAAGGTAACGGTTAAAAATTTAATTCTTTAACCCCAAGAAGATTTATTTACAGTTAGTTACATCCACAATTGTTATTAATTTTGTAACAAATAGTATGATGGTACAAAACTTATATAAAATATTTTGAAAAAAAATATGAAACGAAACTAATGATGATTTCAACTAGAATATTAATTAAAGATATGCGTTTAATTCGTAATTCAGATGTTAACTTAAAAATTATAATCAAACTATGATTTTCTTCTTTAACATTTATTGAGAAAAATTGAAGCTTGTTTCAAGCGCTTACGGCTGATCAATTATTTAGCTGAATAATTTTTAAGAGGAAAAATTTCAAAATCTCATATATATCAAATTATTTAAAATAATTTTTTAACTATTGAAAAATTAATTTTAAATGTACTAAAAATTAATTTAAACTGCAGTGTGATCATAGTATATAGATCCCTTACAGAAAAAAAACAGAAAATAATATTTTTAAGAATATATTGTTAAAATACACATAGAAGTGATTTACATTTATCATGTTTGGGAAAATCAGTCAAATAATCATGTTCACAAATTAAAATATACTGGCTATTCTCAATACATTTTCACATTTCAAAAGCATACAATAATTTTCCAATCATGTTTCTCAACTCTTTATTTTAGTAATTTTTTTATGTTCACCTAAAAAAATGTGAAACGCCAAGCTATTTTTAGAGGTTATGTACTCGTCTTATAAAAGCAAACAAGGCGTTATCAATGAAATCGGAAAACAATCTGGACAATCCGAAGTTCAATTGATCAATAGAACATAAATTAACTACTAAATAATGTCCAATTCATTATCCTGTTTAATAATACTAGATCCAGTTAACCATACCTAAGATAAAAAAAAATAAATATTCTTAATTTCAAAGATCAATTGAATTGGAATTCCTTTGTCTTGTCTTCATATTCAATACTAAGAGAGTTTAAAAAGTGTATATATATGTATATAAATGTATATATAAATATATATATATTTATATATATATATATATATATATATATATATATATATATATATATATATATATATATATATATATATATATAAATATATATATATCCACAAAGACAAAAGAAGGACGTCATATTAATTTATAAAAAGTTAATTTTTATGACTTACTAAATATTGTTTGTGATATGCCTTCAACGTTTGTCTAATCTAAATATTGTATATTTTTATATCGTTTTAGATGTTTCTAATGTAAAACATAAAAAAATATAATAATATACTATTATATTTAATTAATGTTATGATGTTTACTCACAATTTACCCAGCCAGTCAAAATATTGAATACAATAGTTTTTCAGGTAAATGAAAGTCTGATAACATAAGAATTTTTTTTTAAAAATCTAATTCTTTCTAATGTTAATTTTGCACAGCTATTTTTTAAAAATGTATAACATTGAAGTCATTAAATTTAATAACTAATTATGATTTTTCCGAAATAAATAAATATATTTTGGTAAATTTGCTTCAAATTAATAGAACATTAAATTCAGTTTTTAAAAATATTAAAATTAAACATTATTTTCTATTTAAATTTTAATAAGAATATAAAATTTCCTCTCAGTATTTCTCTTGATTCCATAAATTTATACTCTTTAAATTTAGTTAAATATTTAAGTTAACTTAATAGAATTCTTTTTTAATCAAAAATGTAATAGTAGTAATATATTTATATTTAACCTCATTCGCATTACCAAAATGTGAAATTTATCCATCGTTTCAAATTTTTTCTTAATAATTTCCATCAATAATTAGAATATTTCTGTGAAAAGTAGGCGACTTCGAATTTATAGGCATCAATTAATGAAATGTAATACTTTATAAGTGTAATTTGTTAATCAGATCATTTACTTTAATAATTAAATATGACAATTTTTAATTAATATGTTCAAATTACGCTTATTTAAAACTTGTAAATTACTTTTGGAGAAAGAAGTTTATTTTGTTACATAAAATTTAATCTAATCTTAAAATAAATAAATTTTTCCATATGCTTAGTTCTAATCAAAATTTATATATATATATATATACATAGAAATATATATATATGATAGATATGAAATAAATTATCATAAATATAAACATTTTCTCATTTCTAACAAATACATTCTATTCCTTTCAAATTATATAAAATAGCTGTTATTTATTACAATTAGCTAAACGTTTGGATAATTGTTTTTCTTTAAATTTTATAATAAATTCCATCATTGGTTTATTCAGTTTGATAAAAAAAAAGTATAATGCAGGATAACTAGAAGAATACTCCAATGCCGAACTATGTTATTGTCATAAGTTGTTATTATGTATCTAAGTGGCATGATAACGCCTTGATGTCATGAACTGTCATGGATTATAAATGGTTTTGAAGATAGTAAATGCTGAAGCATTATTTCGGACACATGAGATTTCAGAGTACCAGAAATAGGCATCTCTTCTTGAATCATAGAATTATTTAGTACTACTACTTGGATTTCTAAGGTAATAATAATTATCGGCTAAAAAAAAGAAAATATTACATATATATTTTATTGATATAGTGAAATAGATATTCTTCATTTATTTCCTTCTAAATTCAAACGTAAATTAGATGATCAAGAATAACTTACTCCACAACAGTTAACTGTAAATAGAAACAATCACATTCCTTTTATCAATGATTCACTACGATGAAAAAACATAATCTTCGCAACATAGATACCCAGAAATTATTTAAAAAATGGATCAGGTTGTTATAGCTAATATGCAATTTTGAAAAATTGCCAGTAACATGGTGTATGTAATTCATAAAACTAAATAAAAATGTGTTGAATTTTATTCGACAGTATACTTTAACCTCTAATGCGTAACGGAAATATGTAGTAAAATAACTGTGAATTTTACTTCGGCTTCTTTTGAAAATGTAGCATAGAAATGGACAGCAACTCTAGTGTAATTAACTTCAAAATAAGATACGGAAGTGTGCAATGCTTAGAAAATTATTGTTTTTATCATTCCAAAAGTCATGGATTGGCTTAAAAGAGCAAGGGAGAATAATCGGTTTTTGGTTGAATTTAATATAATCATAGGAGCTGGTATAAAATTCTATTTGGTTAGTGATTCACAAATTTCTCTCTATTAACTAATGATCATTTGAACGGCAGTCTGTAAGTTTCTAACATCTTAAAATCAGTTTTCTAATCTTGAGGCCAGTGAAACCTCAACTTTCAACAAGGTATTGTAAGAACTCATCTTCACACATTACTCGAATTAAGGGGTATTCAAATTTCAACATGATCTGCTTGATTTCAAAGCCTCTGGCGAATTAAAAAAAACACCATGTCATGGTAGCCTGTAGACGGTCATATAACTACTCAAGCTACTGCTAAAATGTAGCTACTCAGGGCTAGGTAGAGGAAAGCATGGTGGTGCAACAACAGCTAAAGTGTAGTATGGATTTGAAACAACATGAAATGAGTAATTCATTCCTGTCATCCAAGACAATTTGACTTTATCCCAAACCAGATTAGAGTCCATTTAGTTTCTCGGTAATTTTCTAGGAACAAGGAAACTGTCATTATTATTATGCACTTTAAATGTTTATTTTCTTCCATGATGATGCAATTTTAATAGCAGTAAAGTATTCAATTTGAAGAATATGATCTGATCAAAAATCATTTATTTATATCTTTAGGATTCAAAAAGACAACTTTGTAAACTATCTACTATTTTTAATGTATTAAATAAATGGGGAGAGAAACATTTCTTGTATATTTGTGTGCATTTGCTTTTATTTAACTCGATATTAACTTGTTTTTCATTTTAAGAAATCTTGAGTAATTTCTAATATTTGTATATATATTCAAAATTTTTAAATATAAACCCATGTTAGTTTGAAGTATTATAATTTGCTAGTATATTTTCAATAAAAAAATATACTGGAATATAAGATTGATGCCAAACAAATGATATCTAAAATGTTACTTGCTCAGTAAATTGCTCACTTAAATTAAAATTTTTGTGTCATTGTACATGACGGTAAATTATTTAGGGATTGTAAAAGCGTTTTAAGATTTCCAAGTCTATGTTACAAAGAATAGTTATACTTTAAATTTTAACTTAAATTAAAATTTTCAATTATTACATTTTTATATCATAATTAAAATGATATCATATAATGATGTTGTGTTTATAAAAATGTTATGCTTCATTCATAAAATACTTTGCAAAGATTGTAAATAGTGTATGTATCATGTATCCATGAATTTATCAACTTCGAGGATACATAAATCCCTGACCTGTTTTTAATTCTATTTTTATGGAAATGTTTATAGTTGAATATGATACTTAATCAATTACAGACTCTCTGATTTATACTTGTTTATTTTGTTTCCATATAATTGAATTTATTGGTCATGCTCATTGTAGGGAAATGTATTTCAGATTTAATAATGGGCGATAAATTGCATTCTTAATAGATTTTGAAACAAAGTATTTTGTTATTGTCTTTCTTTTCTTTAAATATGTAATATTTCTTTAAATTTTTGCCATATGTAAATTCAGCAATAATCATAAATTGCTTTCTACAATTATTAAAC